>JABASP010002316.1:0-21065 GCA_019776565.1 Sminthurinus signatus | reverse complement strand
GAGAAATGGCTATTACTCTGGCTAAAAGAACGATTCTGGCACAACGGATACGGATTTGTTTAGAAGTACATTTTATTCCCGTCATTTGACGGGTCTTTTTACTTGTTTAGTATAAAGTATAATAAATAATTATGTAATATCATCTTGATTCTTGATGCTTCTTGTTGCTCTTGTTGCTCTTGTTGTTGTGGTTGTTCAGCAGTCATTTTTAATTGGGAAGTAGACAGCAGACAGCAGTAGTGGACTTTGGACGGACTGACAGTGAAGAAAAAAGAAAATCTGCTGGAGAAACTTGAAAATATGAAGTACAAAGTACAAAATGGACAAAGTCCAAAGCCATAATATTACAAGTTATATGAGTTGTGTATTCAGTATTAACTATTTCAATATTAACTATTATATAAGAGGGGAAGACAACATAAATCAGTATAATCTGTTGCCTGAAACCTACAGATTATTCCCAAATTAGGACAAAATCCTGAAATGTAACAAGTTTGGAGTATGGATGAAAGAGGAAAAGATAATGATAATGCATAAAAATGATGAACAAGAGGATGGCGGATGGCGGATGGTTTACACTATACATTTTTTAGATACATTGTAAATTGTAAGCTGGAAATGAGTGAGAGATGACTACATTATTATTTACATTTTATATATTATACGTATAGCTTTTTATAGTTTTGAGTACGGCCGTGTTGCTTCATGTCAACATCACATTATGAAACTTGAGTTATGGATTTCATTTACCATATTGATATGCAAAATTAGGAACTCGGAATTTGGAATTCCAGCTCAATGTATACAAAATAAAGTTAGTGCTACAGGCTACAGACGGTGTTTTGTTGTAAGTTGTAAGATGAAGCTTGAAATTAGTTCTTTTTGCCTTGTACTTTGTAAATCGAAAATAAAAAAGCTAAAAAATCAAAAGCTAGATCCATGATGAAATGAAAGGTTGAAGAGGCCTCTCATGAAAATGATATCTGTTTATGTGATGTTTTCAATTAAAAAGAGAAAAGAGAGTAGAAAACACAAAGTAATTTGAGGACTGCAGATCCCAGTGTAAACTACAAACAAACCACAATGCAAAAACAGAGAATAATTACAAAAAAATAATTAATACATGAAAACTGAAAACGTCTTTGTTTTTGTGTGCTTTAGGCACTTCAAAATATAGATTCAAAACTAAAACTAACTAAATACAATACGTTGTACAAGAAATGTTCTTGTTGTGGTTTAGACTTTAGACGTTTAAAAATTGAAAATATCTTTTATGTCTATTGTTTATTGATAAAAAATTGAAAAGTTGAGAGCCTAAATCCAAAGTAGGAAATAAAACGTAGTAAAATGAACAAAGTTGTTTGCAAAAGTTTAACCAGAACCAGAGCAAGGCCAGTAATAGTTTTTTTGCGAATTATTTTTCGCTAAAAGTTAGCACAAGTACATATACATATAGAACACAGATGTGTAGATGTTAGATTGTAGATACACTAGTACTAGTAAACCTGATAAAACTTGGTCATTGAATTGGTCGTGTGTGTAGTTTGTAGTTTCAAGTTTGTAGTTCCTAGATTGTTTGCGGATAGATTTTTCACCAGCAAAGACTGGAAAGTTTTACCAGAACCAGAAGCAGAAGCAGAATCAGACCAGAGCAGAGCGAGAACAAAAGGATAAAGTATTACATAAAATATAATGTTAGATATTAGTTACGTTTTCGTCCTGTGTCTAGTTTCTAGTTTCTAGTGAATAGTTTCTATTTGTACTTTGTAGTTTGTACGGCGTAGGAAGAGGCGGTGGAAATAATATAAAAGCTCTTGATGCGGTAGCATCTGGAATCTGGAGTCTGAATACATATACGAAATGGAAAATGGAGTATAGTTAAGGCAGAGGCTAAGAAGTAGAGCATGAAGAATGAAGAGCCTTTTCCATGTTACACATTTCTTTGTCTATATAGTGTCTAGTATCTACATTCTACACATGTATATCAAATGAACATACATAAGAGGAGAAAGACAAATGGCTTCATAAATTGTTCAACAAAATCTTTTCGAATTTCAAATGTATGAAAGAAAAAAATATATGGTAAAATTTGCAATAGGAATGGTTCGTATTTTTCTATCTATGAATTTGTTCGTACTTTGTACTTTGTATATAAAAAGGAAAAAAGGTTCAACAGCTCTATAATCTATGCATGTCTCTGGTCTCTGGTCCCCGTGTAAAATAAAAAAAGGAAGGTCCAAAATACAGAGCCAGAGCCAGGGCCAGTTGAAAATTCAATGGTGTTACTGATAGTGATAGTGATGCGTCTGACTTATTGCCTTTTGGACTTTTTTCTCCTTCAGTTCAGCTCAGTTTGGCTTGAATGTTGAACGTTGAATCGGTTCAACAATGAATGAGGAACTCAAGGTTAAAGAGATAAAGAGAAAAGAGACGATGGTTCTTTATTCTTTATATTCTCACAATTCTCCATATCTGGATAAAATATCTGGATCTGGATCCAGTTCCAGCTCTAGCTCTAGCTCTAGTTACTTTGATAGTAGACAGATAGAAGACACATTACATTACACTTTTCACTATTCTGTCCTCCTCCTCTCTTTTTTTTTATTCTTTTTCTTTTTTATCCTCCCGCCTCGTTTTACTTGAGTTACTCGAACCATTTTCAGCATAGGCTTTTTCTTTCATTTTCATTTTCATTTTCACCTCAAGGAATAGAATGTGAAATGTGAAATGGGGAATGTAGAGCGGAGAAAAAAAGAAAAGGTGAATAACTGGAACGTGAATGTCCATAGTCCATAGTTCATGCTTTGTACTTTGTACGTGTTACTTATACATATAAACTATAGATTGTAGATACTAGATAGTAGATACTTTCTCCTTTCCTTATAAATATAACTTGTAACTTGTGACGGGGGAAATTTTGTCCATGGCATTTCAAGGCTTTTCAAGGTGAACTCTTTACTCTTTCCCGAGTTTAGTAATGATAATAATAATAATAATGATATTGGACCAAGAGCGTTTGAATGAAACATGAAACATGAACCATGTGGAGAAAATAGATACCTGTCCAATGTCCATGTTACAATCTGTAATCTAAAATCTACAATCTAGAAACTGCAATCAATATAACGTAAAATATCTGTGTATCAAGAATCAAGAATTGAGAGTCGAGAGAGATTTGTACGAGTAAGGAGTAAAGTACAAAGTGGAGGAATTGAATGGAATTGAATTGAGATTCAACTAACGTGAACTTTTTGAGGGAACAAGGTTTCCGTAACTTGTAACTGGTAACTAGTAAATGGTAAATGGTAAAATACACTGTGAGATTTATCTCTCATGTCTGAGGTGGATTTTCTTCCTTCCTCTTTCTTTCTGTCTGTCTTTTCTATGGATTTTATTTTAGATTTGTGTGGGACTTTTGAGTCTCTCCTCTCCTTTTTCCAAGGGAATTGATGAGATTTTATTTTCAACTGTACGTATTAAATCCGTCCATTGGCATTTGTATTGGCATTTGGTATTGGTATTGTCTATTGTCAAATCCAAAATCCAAATCCAAATCCGAAGCGGTAGAAAGGAAAGGAAGAGTTGTGTGCATTCATGCATGCATGTTACATGTGGATATGAAACTAGATGTAGAAAATAGAAAATAGAAGCCGTATTAATACATGTTCCATTTTACACATACTATGTAGGTTGTAGGCTGTAAAATGGAGGTAGTAGTACTGTAATGTGTAATGTGTCTAATGAATTTTGTGAGATTCCCACAAGCAACATGCAACATGCACGACACACGACAGTCAAAAGCAAAAACCAAAAACTAAGTGTGTGTACGTACAAAGTAGATAACGTGGTATCAAATTCAAAGTATTCCTGAGGATTCCTCTTCTCCATCAAGTTGACAGTTGTTACCGTACAAGGAGCGAAATCCAATGTGATTTGAGCTGAAGCTAGAAGATAGAAGCTAGACTCTCTCTAGTCTAGAGTCTAGAGCCTTGTGAATCCAGTGAGCTTGAAATATTATTATATTTTGTCTATGATTCTGAATCCTGATCAAAAGTCAAAAGTCATGAGAGACAGAAAGAAGGAGAGTGGAAGATTGCACGAGAGACTGGGACTGGGATTTGCCATACTTACATCTTATATTTTATATTACGATGTATATTGTATGCTATGTACTTTGTACTGGTTTTGATTTTAGATTTTATACGACACGTGTACAAGTATCTATATTATTTACTTATTTGGTGTCATCTCATCTTTTTTGGAAATAATGATGAGCATATTTTACTCTGTGTGTTTTGTGTTTGTATTTGTATTTGTAGTTGTGTGTGTTCCAAATTGAAACAGATGTGTGTTTGTGTTTATTCCATTTCCTTGTTAAAGAAATAGGTATATATCATTTCATCTTTCATCTGAAATCTCAATTTCTATCTGTTTCTGTTAGTAGAGTGTATGTAGAGTTTATTTTGTAGTAATAGCTTATTGGAGATTTGAGAGTATAAAGTCAAAGTCATGAGGGCAAAGGCATCACAACCACACCAAACACCAAAATCCAAACACGACCACCACCTTTTAAAAAGTGTCACTTGGACATGGAAATGAAGCATATGTTTCTCATCTCTGATTTGCACACGGTTCAATTCATGTAAAATACGTTGTATACTTTATACTTGTTATATTTCAAAGTTTCAACCCACGCCAAACGCAGAGTCGCTCACAAACACACAAAAACAAAAGCCGTATTTTTTTAGCACATTCACTTCAATTGCACTTTGTTGGGTGTTGACTGTTGACTATGGCGTTGCTCTTTTTGACTAGATTTGCTTTCAGTTCATTTGATATTTGATACTATGCTCATTTATTTAGTTTTTTTTATTTTGGTTCAATTTTCTCCATTCATCCATTTTATTGAACCTTTTTTTATGTGTGTTTATTATACATTATACATAAAAATGAACTATGGTTTTATGAATAATAAATCTACAACGTATGTGTGTAATTTATCGTATAATCGAGAGCAGATGGAAGATGGAACTTTTTATCTCGAGTTTTGCTTCTAGATTCTACATGAACTTTTACCTTTTGCACAGAGTATTATCAGAGATTTTATTCTTTTTGTTGAGTCAGTGAATTATCATTTATCATCCTTTTTATTCTTGTCCATTATCCATTATCCATGGATGCAAAATGCAATGTTATGAGTAATATTGGGAGAAAGAGTCATTAAATGTGATAATGAGCGGATATTACATATTACAAGCTGCACACTGCACACTAAAATCTATGGTAAATCCATGATAAAAAGTGTAAAGTTCATGAAGTTTTGATAGCCTGTAGCCTTTACTATGATAAGAACTTAATGTATCGCAAAAAATCACAAGGCGTATAAAATATAAAATGTACAGTCTAATTTCCAGTTTAGTGTCGTCAACAAATTATTAGCCGTGTCAATTGTCAAATGTCAGTTTATTCTTTTTTGTCATACTCTTTTTATTTTTTATTACCGAGTCCCCAACTCCAAACTACAAACTAACTAGTGGACACATCATTATCTTATTTTCCTCCTTCTTTACTTGTACTGGAACTGGGACTGACAGAAGCAAAGATGAGGAAGAAAACTTTTACTACGTGTTGGAAAAATAAAATCGTGTAGTTGGTGGTTGGTGATTGGAGATTGGATTGTGATTACTTGAAACTTGGTCCTCTTTTCTTTTTTGTCAGCAGTAAAAGTTGAAACTTTTTTTCTTCCTTGCTTTCGTAGTTTCTTTTGAAGGAGAGAAAAAATAACAAGAAATTCGTTTTGGTTTTCTATTTTGGACTTTTTTTGGTGGGAATGCTCAATGCTTAATGATGATATAGTTTGTCATGCACGATTTCTGATAATGATTTGTTCTTCACCGTCTCCAGTTTTTTTGTTCGCATGTTCCACAACCTTCACATGGATAATGGATATTCTACCTCTGTGCGAGGTTTGATGTATGAATGATGTGAGTTGTGAGATTGAGGATGGATGTGATGATGAGTTCTTTTTTTTATCCTTGCTTTTTATTGTTAAATAATAACAATGCGTGTTCAGTGTTCACTCTTCTGTTTCCCTGTTTCCCAATTCTCAAAGTCTGAAACTGTAAATTGTACACTGTACAGTTTAAAGTGTAGAGGAGGTGAAGAAGAAGCGAGTGTGGCTAAATTAAGCGTGGCAGCGCGTGTCGAAGGAGGAAAAACTACGCCATAAAATGAAATAATAAGGAGTGAAAAACTAAGCACACGAGAGAGAAAGAAAGAAAGGGAGAGTTGAGAAACGAGAAACATTATACATATGCAGTAGACGTTAGACAGCAGACAGCAGACAGTAAAAGACACGAAAGAAAATGAAAACGAAAAGAAGAAAAAGAAGAATAGAGGACTTTGACGCAAAAAGAAACTTTTCTTGTGTTTTTTTGTCTTCCATCTTCCATCTTCCCTTTCTTTTCGTTCTTTTATAACTTGATCAGGGACCGCTAGAGAAAAGGAGAAAAAGGGAGTATAATATACTCGTTTTCATTTTCCTCTTTTCTTTTCCCTCCTCAACCTTGTAGGAAAAAAAGAGAAATGTGTTTCATTTTTCATTGCTATTAAAGATGAAATTCAGTAGCTCTAGAATCTAGAATCTAGAATCTAAAGGTCTAGTGCAGCGTGCGCTACCATAATATGTATGCTGTATGTTGTATGCTAGATACATTTCATAAAAGTGTTGTACAAGGTGCAGGAGATTATAGACTGCAGACTAAAGACTACAGATCTTCCACAGTTACGTAAGGTACAACATACAACATACAAGTAAACTCTTTATGCTCTATACTCTACACTCAGTTTATACAAAAGCTCTATAATACATGAAATATAGAATCTAGAATCTAGATCCTGGATTTCTACGATATGGAATTTTATAACCATAAATATATACAAAATATAGCTTTCTATTTTCTATACGTATAAATAAATAAATAAATGACTCAAAAAAAGAGAAGAAAATGTAGGTATAAGGACGAGCGGAGGAGAGTCAGGATTCAAGATTGGAGATTGGCTCAATAATTATTCTCTGCTATCTTATTTATTATGTACTTTGTCTGTCTCCATTCTCCAGTTACAAGAGAAAAACTTATCTTGTCTCGACTCTGTCCATCTTTCCTCTCATCTTCCTCCAAATAAATAAATCTTCTCTTGTTCTTCTCCACTTTCATAATAAAGTCTTTAGTGCATCTCCTGTCTTTTGTACTTTGTACATGTTCTTAAATACATAGGCTTTCTTTCTCTTTTCCCCTTTACTTTTTACACAAAATCCGTATCCGTAATACTTTCGGATGTGTAGGAGCAGTGTACAATGTACAATATGTATATTATAGTCCCTTGTGCTTTCTCTTCTTACTAATAAAATGCACATGTCTTTTGGCTCTTGAGTCTCAAGTTTGGAGAATGGAGTAAAAAGTAACCGTTTGTTCTTTTTTCTCTCATCTTTTAATGTGAATTGTTAGTGAATTGTGTGCTTTTGTGTGCTCACATGTGTAAATAAATTTGAAATATACTTAATGCTCATTGTTCATTTTTAATTTATCCTTTTACCGTTACCTTTATATGGATAATATTGAGCCTCGAGTCTTGAGTTGATGAAATTGAACTTGCGGAAATAGCAAATGCTTCATAGATGTTCTATTGTCCTGTAAATAAAAAACAAAAAATAAAAAAAGTACAAGTAGAAATTTCCTAGAAAATAAAAAATATGGTACTTTCTTTGTACTTTGAACGGAGATAAAATTGAAACTTGAGACTTGAAAGTTGACCTGGAAAAAAAGTGGAACCCAAATTGAAACTGGTGATTAAAGATAAAGATGCTGTTCTCTGTTCTCAGAGGCACAAAGGCATTATAAATTAAATTGTCGTTCAGTTCATCTTGAGTTTAGAGTCTGCAGTCTTGAGATGGATTTAAAGACCTTGGAGAATATTATCGATATCTTTATTACTTTACACCACCTTTTATTGGCTACTTCTATATATATGCTTTTTGCATATCCCATAGTATCGCATTCCCACTTCTGCTCCACTTTCTACTACTATTTCTGTAGTTTAAGACGTAGGCAAAGGCAAAGGTAAAGTCATTTGTGGGTTTGGGATTTCAATCTTGAATACGTGGGGAAAAAAAGGTAAAATCAATCTACGAGGTACAATATAAAATACTCATGTACATAGAAAGAACCTTTTTATGATGCAAAAAAAGTAAAATAAAATAGCTTCTTTATTTAACCATACTGTATTCAAATTCCAAAAACTCTTGTGCAAAAAGATGTACTAAAAATACAAAAATAATGATGACTTCCATTGTGTTTACTTTCTGGGTTCTAGGTTCGTGTGTGCTAGATTATATAATAATATCTATAATATAAATTATAGTTTGTAGTAACATGAAAAAGACTTTATGTGACTCCTGGTGAGTGAAATGTGTGTAATGTGTAATATGTAAAGTCTCGAGTGTAGAATGTAGAATGATATATTATTTTGACTAAATTACAGCTGTAGCTGTCTTGATAAATCTATACATTGTACATATTACATGTGCATAGATTTGGAGTTGGATTTGGATTTCGGAAGGGCGTTATTCTTGTCCTGTCTCGTCTCTCGTCTTCAGAGTTCAGAGAGAGCTATGCTTTATACATTATACTTTGTGCTTTCTACTTTCTAGTTTATAGTGGAGATGAAGAGAAAGTAGAGATAGTGGAAAGTTGACGGAAACGGAAACACAAACACACGTACCAGTTAAATTGTAATTTCATTCGATACTCCATTTTCCATATAAAATATAAATCCGCCAGCGGACAACATAAAATAAAAAGTATATAAAAAAAAGTCTATATGAATTTTCTCTACTTTTTTCCGGGAGACATCCACATTCTAAATTTTAATGGTTTGGAATTTCTATATTGAAGGAAATATTTCAGGATCCTTCCGTTTCCAGCCTGTCAAGAATCAAGAACTTTTATCAAGTAGATACTAAATACGTGTAGGATATTAGAGGTTAAAAACGTGTATCAATAGCATATCTTTATATATATATGTTTTGAGTGTGGATTGTGGATGTATCTACATAATATATTAGAGTAATTTATTATTCGTTTATCGAGTACCGAGTATTGAGTATCTATATTGAGAATTGAGAGTTGAGAAAGAGGATCGTTTACTTTTTCATTCTCTTTCTCTCTCCATCAAAGCCGCTCGGCTCTAATATAATATTTACCTAATACTTGAGTCTCAAGTCTCACAAGAGGAAAAAGGAAGAGGAAAAGGAATCCGAGCTATTATTATTATTATCATTACAAGGGTCTTTTACACACAAGAATAAAACTCTCACTTGTCAGTTCAGGTTTCCTCTTGGAAATTATTAGGATGGTGAATGGCGAATGGTGAAAGTGGCGTCGGAGTTGGAGAAACATACGTAGATAATAGATAACAGATAGTCACACTCAACACTCAACTCTCTTCACTGTACAAACATTTGTATTAGTAATATATAATATGTGATGTTTGTAGAGAACTGATAGAATTTTAAGTGGTGCATGTGTGCAGAGTGCAAGTTCCTCCGAGTTCCGAACTCCAAGTACGTTTTCATGCACGTAATGACTTTATAAAGTACCATGTATTCTCAATTCTCATGCAGCGTACAAAATACGACATATTTTATCCATCTACTATCTAGTCTATACTCTATGAAACTAGCAAATACAGATAGAAGATAGAAAATCGCAAAGACATAAGAGAAAGAGAATTATTTTCTGAATAGAACTGGAAACTAGGAACTGCAGTTACTTTACAATTTACATGCATATTTATTTAAACTTTATGTTTCTGGTTGAAAATGAAAATTAGGCCATGAAACTTTGAATCAGGTATTCCGTATTCAGTATTCAGTCATGTTCCCTCTCTTTGTAAATAATGTAAAATGAATTGGCACTCCACGTTGTCATTTGGAATTTGGAGTTTGGATCCTGAGTTTCATGTTTCATGTTAATTTGAACTGTTTGGAGAATGGATGTCGGAGATGCTGCATACAACTTTACAATTTATAATTTACAAAGCAAAAAGCAGTTTCCTATTTACTCTACAATGTACAATCTACAATCTACACGATGCATTTTGCATTTTATGAGTGGATCTTGAATGTCTAATCTCTAATCTCCCATCTCGTTCATTTTAAACTGTAAATTGTAATGGGTCAAACAGTCATAAAAGTTGACAACTTTTAACATAATCTACTGACAGTATATTGTGTTTGATATGTTTCATGTTTTTGGGAAAATGGGCCTTGTCGAGTGTCGAGTTGAAGAGCGGAAGAGCGGAAGCCATAAAAATCATGTATTTATGCAGTATTCGTAAAACGTAGAATGTAGAAGGGAAAATGGAAACTTTTTTTAGCATTTAGTAAATACTAAATACTAAGAATATTTTAATACATTTCATATTATTAAAAAAGATACTGTTAGAATTTAATGTGTGATACAGTTGGTTACATCAGAGACATGAGACATGAGACCGGCAAAAACAAATTGAATAGGAACCATCCTCATTTGTAGTTGGAGCTGGAACAAATTGTAAATAGAACACGACATGCAAAATGCTAAATGTTGCAGAGATGGAGAGACGGAGAAAGAGGAAAAGGAAAAGGAAGGTCATTAAATCCAAAACTTTTAATTGAGGTCATTCTCATTGGTTTTCATTCCTCTTTGTGTGCTGTGTACTTTCTGTTCTCTCTGATGTGGTTCTGGTTCTGGTTCTGGCCTGCACTGGACTGGATTTTTATAGAGTGCAGTATATATTTTATGAAAGCCTTTCATTGAAAGGGTTGGTGTAGATTCCAGTGGAGTGTGGATCAAAATCAAAATTAGAATCAGAATCAGACAAAGTATCTGCGTCGTAGGAGGAAAATGATACAAAATAAAAAATACAACATGCAAACCAACGAGTAACTAGTAACTAGGCCGAGCAGAACAACAAATAAACAAACAAACAAAAGGGCAGTACAAAGTACATGTATACTTTGTACTGTAGTAAAAAAAATGCATGAAATTGTGAGTGTTTGATGACGCTTCACGCGTTGAATTCGAGTTTTCATGGCTGACTAAGGAAAAACGAAAAACCGAGATGAAAAAGAAGTCTATGGCATAGACTTGATTCTTGATTCAATTAGGAAGTAATTTCCTAAAGCATCTCAACACAGTGTGTATATTATGTATTATGTATTATGTGTATTTGTATTTTTTATCTCTATTTTGTATTTTGTATGTTGTTTGGTGTACAAAATCTAATCGATTGTTATTCCTTCTCTCTATTTGAACAGGGGTTTCTCGGACAATTTCTTTTGGACAATTACGGGGAATTATGGGAACATCCTGCCGATTGATTGGTCCAAAACCTATGCAAGGAAACTACAAATGCCAGCTCTCAATTTGAATGAACAAGTGAGTCAACTCATTCTCAAAGTCAGAGTAGAATCATTTTATGCCTGTAATCTTCATTATGTATTGCGTATTATATGTTCTTGTTGTCGTTCTTATGCAACCCTTTTATACTGTTATCCCGTACATTTTTTATACATTCCTCTCTGGACTCTATATTCAATTTATGTGAATGCACTCTCAAACATTAGACATTTATTTATTTACACTGTAGACTTTAGACTTTAGAGTTCATTTAATTTTCATGGTATGGCTCTTGACTCTTGACTCTTGTATTAGCATAAGGAATAACGAATGATGATGAGAATTGGAAATTTCCAATTCCAATTGAGAACGTTTTGATACTTCAAAGAAAAGATCAAATTAAATTTGGTACATTTCCTGCTGCAAGTTCTAGTATTTTGCCAACCATCACGAATCAATGATTTTATTCTGTTTTTGCAGGAGACAAAAGGCAAAGGAATTAATTAATTGTTACATTTTATTTACATATTTTTGTCTTCTGTCAATTGTCAATTGTTAATGGACACGGGCAACTTGAAAATTGAAAAAAAATAGATGAATGAAATTTCCACTTGAAAATGATTCTGATTCCATTTTTGTTGTAGATTTTAGAGCACTTGAGTTTTGAGTGTGTAAAGTGTCAAGTGTCAATTTATTTTTTATTTATACTTGTAGATTGTAGATTGTAGATAAATATTAAATATTGTTTAAGCTGTTTCAGCAGATGTATTATGTATTATTTAGTTTAACCATTTATTAAACGTGTTTAGTCCAACCTCTATTCTTCATTCCATGTGTGATGTGTAGTTTTTGGTCACTGCGGGTAAATAAGTTTATTGGCTTATTAATTGTTCATATTATTTACTATTTACATATTCTATTTTATGTAGAAATAGAAATAGATTATGGATGTAGCAATTTTACGAGTTTTTCATATATATAAAATATAAACAGAGAATAACGAATAAAAGTTTGTACTTTGTACAGTGAAAGAATAGAGTATGGAACATGTTATAACATTGAATATAGAAAGTAGAAAGTAGAAAGAAATATCGTAAAACGTATCACAATCGCGACTACATAATATCTTGAATTTATCTTGAGTATTGAGTCTCGAGTCTTGAGTACTTGAGTTGAGCCTTGTCAACTCAAACTCAACTCAACTCAGACACTTACACACACATTTATGTCCTTCTCGTGCTTTCAGATACTTGACTTAACTTGAGCTTTGAGTTTTGAGCTTTGAGTTTGGAGTTCAAAGCTCAAATGAGTTTCCAGTTGCACTAGTGTATTTTATCCTCGTTTTCGTATCTCTTTCTCCTTTCTTCTTCTCTACAAAGTACAATACAAGTACCTATTTTGTACAATACATGGTATGCTTTTTATTGTTGTTCGTTATTCCTTATTCCTTAGTTCCTCTCAAGTCTCAATTCTCAATTCTAACTTGGTGCACTGCACGACGAACAACTAACGGCTAACGAATAACGACTAACGACAATGACGAAATAAATGTCAAGTCGTTTAATATTACAAGAGAGAAAGAGAATGAACCTGCGAATTCAGAATTGAGGATTAAAACTGTGCAAAGGTAAAAAAACTATGGGAAAACTAAGGAGAACTCTGCTGTTTGGGTGTGAACACGTGTGAACAGTGAGCAGTGAACGGTCCACATTTTACTTGAGCAATATATTATAATATATACAAAGTTTATTATTCATATTATTAGAAAGATATAAATATAGAATTATACAGAATACAGAATATAGAATATATGAACTATGGACGTTATGAATTGTGAATTATGAAATTATGTACATTGTACATGTGAAATGTCCCATGTGTGCAAAATAGAGATAGAATGAAAATGGTTATTCTTGCTCGTTTTACTTTTTATCCAAACTCCCAGCTCCAAACTTTGTGTGTGAGAGATTGAGATGGAGTTGTAACTTGTAACATGCGGATATAATAGGCAAATGGGCAAATAGGCAAATAGGCAATGTGTAATAAGTAATAATGCATAGGATTTTGGCCTTGGACTTTCTCCGTTCTTTCTCTTTCTCCCACTGTGCACTGTGCATCATAGTTTGTAGTTTGTAGTGTGTACTTATGTATATTGATGCTGCTGATGATGATGACATTTGAGTTTGGAATTTGGAATTTAGGACACTTTCTCTTTACGCTCAGCTCTCAGTTCTGCTTTTACTCACGTCCACTGTCACGGCTATTTTCTCAACACTCAACACCCTTTCTCTGATACTAGTAGCTTCCTTCTTTCTTCTTTCTCTCTCAAGCCTCAATGCTCAATGTTCAAGGCTCAAGGCTGGGACAAATGATGTGAAATGCATTATGATATGTGATACGATAGGACGTATCAAAATTGTTATCTTTATGCAATATTGTCTAAAAAAAAAAAGAAGCTGATACTTTTATCTTTCACCTCATTTCTTTATTGCTTATAGGTTATAGGACTTCTTTTTTTTATCAAAATTATTTTGGAAATTTGTATACAATTTATTTATATGAGTCAAAAGTCAAGGATCAAGAATCAAGATGATAAATTATAACTATTTTACTTGTAAAATGGTACGAGAATTTCAAGTGTCAAGTCTGGGTCCATCCATTTATTTTTGAGAAAGGATTAAGCAAGTTAAGAAAATAGAAAATATAGCTGAATAAATAATAATAAATAATAAATGGTCAAGAGTTTTAAGATTTTTAATATTATATAAAAAATAAAATAGGAGTTTTTTTATTTTTTTTAATCCAAGCAATAAAAATATAATAAGTTAACAGGTGTAAATTCATACTTCTAGTGCTGAGTACAAAGTGTAAAAAAGTGATAGAAGAGGGAAAATGATGAATGGTCTAAGTTAAACGTTTGTGAGTGACTCTGTAATTATAATCATCTTGTTTTTGTTTGTTTGTTGACAGGTGAGGAAGGAAGAGGAGGAGTATTGTTCTCTGAGTGACGAAGATGAAGCGGTGGCGAATGATTTAGACATGCACTCCTTGATTCTCGGTCGGAATCACGAACAAGAACCTGAACCACCAACAGCCGATGAGGTCATAAAAGAAATCGATTTCATTATGCAAGTAAGTCCCAGTTCCCAGATCCAAAACTAAACTAAACTCAAACCAAACACAAACCACATGATGTACAATATAGTGTTTTTGCTACCCGTATCATGGAATATATTTTATTGTGTAATGTAAAATGTCAATAGTTAATACATGCTGTGTACTCTATTCTGTATTCTGTATCATGGTTTTCTGAATGAGGAAAGGGAAAGGGAAAAGAGTACTTGGAAATCTTTGTTTGTTCGTGTGTTGGGTTGTTGGTTGCTGGTTGTTGGCTGTTGGTTTTCATCAATTTATTTAATTAATGGCTAATGTAATGGTAAAAGCATTGGATTTCGCCATACAACACTATTGACTGTACAGATAATATTAAGTACATAATACGACAAAAACTAATACAAATACATTGAATGATGAAACCAGATAGTTCCTGTTTTTTTCCATGTCGAATGTCGAGTATTGAGTATTGAGTATTGAATTTTGAGTTGTATTAAATGAAGAATGTCAAGTTAGCAAAATGTTTGCAATACTTTTTTCCCTTTTCTTTTTTTTTTTTTGAGGATTGATCCTTGTTTGTTTACTGTAAAAAGCATTTCGAAATGTTTGTATAACTTTCTATCTTCAAAAACCAAGTACCAAATACCAAACACAAAATACAGACGGAGAAAGCAAAGAAAGTAAATGGCGTGTAAAATGGCAGGAGTGAAAGTAAACATTAGCACAAGAGAGAGGCAGAGACATTGACGGATATAATTTATATTTGCTGTCAATTGTGGGATTTGGGATTTGGGGTTTTGGTGCAGTAGAGCTCCAAAGAATGAAAATGAATGACGAATGAAATGATGAAGAATATAAGTAGACAGATTTATTTTCTTTATATATAAAATGTACATGGTACAGTTCACAGTATGTATTTACTATTTCGTATGTAAGAAAACTTTTTTTGTGTACTGTCTTTGAAGATTGAAAATCCTTGAGAATTGAGAAGGATTGATTGATGGCTTAGCTCAAAGACCAAAGATGGAGGTTTGTCGTAATGTAAAATGTATTTACCATTCTTTTTCTGTTTTTTTTTCTATCACAAACAAATTGAAGGACTCGCCGGCATCCGAATGCTGTTCTGATGAACTGGGATCCTCTTGTGGATGTGGAGACAAGAGTGAGAAGTCTCGAAATTGTTCCGCTCCCTTTTATCAAGAAAGTAAGGATTTTTGAAACTACTCGACTTTTTTTATACAAACTTTGTTATTCACACCAACTCATTTTTCATACTTTATTTAGATATTTATATAGTATTATTTTTCTATTTGCTTTGTTTTTGTTTGATTTTTGTATCTTAGATTTTAGATATGAGTTTTTGACATGTATGAAAATAAATTATGAACATGTTACCAAGTTTTGAAAGTTTGTTTTTCCAGTGCTAAATTTAGAATGATAAATGACAAAGAATAAATGAAAAAAAGAATGTATTTTATCTTTTATCATGATATATGATATACAATAAATGTACAATATACAAAATGATATAAAATATAAAGTAGTGTAAACTAAAACGTAATATTTTGTATGTTTTTTTTTAAATTTCAGAATTGAATGAATTGTCAGTGTGTCAGTTGAATGAAGTGCTCATGGAATTGGAGGCTCAGATAAAAGAGAATAGTGAAGTGCTCATTGCTGAATTGGCACTCCGAGATGAATTAGAATATGAAAAAGAGTTGAAGAACTCCTTCATTTCCCACCTCCTTGCCGTTCAGACCAAAAGGCGTCAACATAATTTGGACAGGAAAAAGAATGGAGCAAAACCTGGCTCCGGGTCTGCTCCAGAGAAAAATTCACCAAATGGCAATGGAACTATTGGACAGTCAAAATACTTGACTACGGTAATTCCTTACCATGCTGCAAATGGACCACCTGAAAATCAAGATCTCCAAGTTCTCATCAAAAGTAAAAGAGACATAAACATTAACATAAAAGATAGAAATAAAACATAAAAAGTCATAGTTTTAATTTTTAATCTTTTTTTACATATTTAGCAAAATAACTGTATAAAGAAATGTTTTTTAAGACATGGTTTTTTTCTCTCTTTCCGTCTTTGATATGACACATTTATACAGTTCTCAAAGCAATTGAGCAAGACAGCCCAACTGTGCCCACCCTCCTCACGGACTATATCCTAAAAGGTACTTTATTTTCCTTTTAATGTTTTTTCAAAAAATATATATAAATATATGCTTTTACATTTACACAAAGTACAAAATACACATGATTATTTACTTTTTCTTGAAAATTCTTCTACAAAAGTTAGAAGTTATTGGTATATGTATTATGAATTATGAAAATTCATTCATTTATATATGTGTATAAATCTGACGTTTGAATTCCATTGGGAAATTAGAAAAAGTTGGAAATGATGTCATAACTTACTCTCTAATGTTTCCCACATGCTAAATCAAATAAAAAAGTTGCTTAGAAACAAAACTAGAAGTCCTAGTAACTAGTAAAAGTTTTCTCTTTCACTAATTTGTACCTCAAAGTGATATATTTTATCTTTTTCCTCTCTTTTCAGTCTTATGTCCGACCTAAATAAATGGAGCAAAGGAAGAAGCCATCACCAACAACCACTTTACTAAATACTAAATACTTAAATCTTATATGAAGCAAAAAAGCAAACTGCAAAACTTCTGCTGGCTGCTGCTGCTGCTCTGCCATCAGAACTTAAATCAAAAATTATTTCAAGTCTAATCAAGTGGGAAAAGTGGTGTTTTTCGTTTTTGTTTTTTTATATGATATATGATATTGTTTTTGAGCATCTGCGTATATTTGATTGTGACTGTGCGTGTGTGCAAAAGTGTGAGTGAATCGTGTTACATGTTATATCCGTATATATAAATTCGTGTATCGTGTATAGTGTCTGCGTGTATTGCATCTTGCAATTATTAATTATTTAATTTTGCTTAAAGTTCAAAGACTCGTCAAGAAGAAACCCGTAACTTAAAAATGCCATAAAACATAAAATTATTGTACTAGGTACATGACACACATGTAATATATATTATACTTTATTATTATTTTGCTAATTATGTTAAAAAGCGTGAATGCGGAATTGTATATTTCGCTAATCTATATATTTAATATTATAAAAATATGCTGCTGCTCTATTAATGTGTAAATGTATGCGAATTACATGACAATTGACAATGAAAGATGAATGAAATCAAGAATCTAGAAACACGATGAATATTCAATCGTTCAAGCAAAAGAAAAGTTAAAAAGTTCGCCAGTTTGATAGAAGTAGAAATAATTTACAATAAAACTCGTCTCTTTTAATTAAATAAGACTAAAACTAAAGAACAAAAATGTCTACAGATAAATTGAAGATCTCTATAAAACATTAAATATTATGGAACAAAAAACAAAATTATAAATTATTAAGAATCAAGAACTGAACATTTTTATTGGATGAAACAACAAACAACTGAAAACCAAGTCAACTCGAACCAGGAGAAAACGGAAGAAAATTGAAATTCTATATACACGTAAGGTATAATTTGTGTAGTATGTTTGAAGTGTATGAATGTAGAATGTGGAATGTAATCTCTAATGTCACCAAAAAATCAAAAATGAATCATACATTTTCATTTTTTCATTGGAAACTAAAAATTAAAATGATGAATGATAGAAGAACAACAAAAGAAAAGGTGATGGTTGAGGCACAATGTTACCAATTGTAAAATAATATACATAAAATATACTAATCTACCATCATATCATCTCTTTCATCCAATATGCCTCAGAACTCCGAACTAAAAGCAGAATATATCCGTAAAGAATCTTAGACAGAAAAAAAAGTTGTACTGATAATAAGTAGGAGGGTAGTAATGGAAAAGTATGAAAGAGAAAGCGGAGGAAAAATATTAAGTAAAAAAGTATGGATCTCTTTTAATTATTTATCTATTGTCTACAAACTACAAAGTATATTATTACATGTATAATATAATGAATAATCCATGTATATGTCATATGTAAGGCATCAAGCTTAAAAAGTCAAGAAATTTTCAATTTTACTGTAGATATATCTGTATATTGTATGTAATTCATGAGCGAAGATCATTGTATGAGTTATGAATACAAACCAAACTAGTCCGTATAATATAATACATTATAGTTTTGAGTTTTTTTTTGTTTTGTATTTTGTGGTGTAGACATTTTTTGATCTATAATCTACAGCTTCAGCGCTTATATAAGTATACCGTATATATATAGACGTACGTACACTTTTAATATTATGAATTATGATAGAAAAGAAGAAAGAAGGTAGGAAATGTACACTGTGTTATATTTAGATTACATTTACTTTTAGAATTTTTAAAGCAAGCAACATGCAATCGTTTCAGGGCTTAAAATATACAATTTACAAAAAAGCTATCAAGCATCTCGTCAATATGAGTATGATATTACATGTGCATGTGAATGAAAAAGTATAATATTATATTGTAAGTATAGTGTCATTCTCGTGTATTATGAGCGATATTAGATATTATAGGCTTTGTGAAAAGGTGGATATATTATATAGATACAATATTATAATATGATAAATGATAAATAACAAAACATGAGAGAGAGAGAGAAGAGTTGCAGAGGAAAAGAGAAGAAAAATAATATTATTATATTATGCCAGTATGCATTTAAAAATATTTCCATTATGCAACCATCAGAAACAAAAATTACATTATGTAATATATTATATTGTCTACAAGAAAAATATCAACTGTATAAAATGTGTACCTACTTCTTAACCTTAAAATGGTATAATATAAAAAAGGCATGATAAAATATGTAACTAATATACATATATCACTACATTATATAGCTCTGCGTTTAGTTTATTTATACTAACAAAAGTAAGTGAAGCACATATGTATAGAAGATATATGGAAAATGCAAGCCTACAATGTCATCAAAACTAAATACTAACTATATACTACAACAACCATAAATGATTTGATTTTGATACATAGAAAATAGAAAAAACTACTTAATACATAATAACGTCAGAAAAAAACTCAAAACATTATACCTAAAAAATAAAATATTATATGAAGACCTTTGTGAAGAAGTAAAAATGTAAAATGTAAGAATATATAAATAGAGAGTATATAGATTCGACATCATGAGAGAGGATAATAATGATCGTTATTCCTATATACATAATATATATACATATATATTTCCTATTGGATCCATCAGTAGATTGTAGGATAATTATAAATTAACTTAACAAATATAGAATGCATATATACGTGTCCACAGCTTATTATGTTGTGTGGTTGCAATTGACGGCATATATTATTTAATTGCAATAAGAAAATATATATAGAGTAATGAAAAATAATATAATACAAATAATATATTATACATGTAACTACGACCTCGCTTATTTTTTATTATGTACATAGTACGATGTAAAATACATAATATATATATAACATAAAATATATTATATGCATGTATGAAGAAGTGGCCATGATTTTTGTGTTCCTGTTTTTTTTATGTAACTTTTGTGTAACTCGCATTCAAGCCTGAACAAAACAAAACTGATAAGCGACCAGCAAAAATATTATATGTTATTTATAGGTTATAGATATTCTAATGTAAGTATGAAGTATACTGTTATCTGTTATATTATTGCTATGTAAAAGGTAAAAGATAACCAACTAAGGAACTATACTGTATATTATGTAGAAGAAAAAATTATTTATTTATTTGTTTAGAATTTATATAGTATCTTATTTATTCATCGTTTCTTCTTGCATTTCTACTATTTTATTTATAACTATTATTATTAATAATTCACGCATGTTAAACTTAATTTATATATTATGTTGAAACAAAAAAGAAAATGTACTCATATGTAAACGTGAAAAAGTCTCTAGTCAATTACGATGATCATTTTTATATAAAACCCCCTTCGTCTGATTTTTCACATGACACATCACAATTTTATGCATGCCTATAGTGTATAAATAATATTATATGATTGAATATTACATGTAGCTTGTAGTATATAAGATTATTTATGATTATTTATACCCAAACCGCACTGAGGCTACTAGTCTAGTCATCCTTAGAATAGTCTATTCTAGGGACAACTAGTGATTTCACGCACTGCACTAGTTACGTCGTCCTTAGCTTAGTTTTCATACGCACTGGACGTACTTAGTCGTACTTAGTGAATTATTTCCCCTTACAAAAATATACGATAGAAGACCAAAATGAATTTTCCTTGTATAAATAGGGGTAAAATTGGAATTCATGAACTTTATTGAAAATGTATTTTCCCTTTAGAATATTTTTCTGTTTACGGAAAATCTTGTGGCTGAATATTTTCTTCATGCCTATTCTACTTTGAGGGTAACAAATATACCAACTAAATTGCATATATCAATGATGAAAGTTTCTAAAACTTGTCATACCTACGATAATTAAAAATATAAAATAACGATTTTC
>JABASP010002315.1:0-21073 GCA_019776565.1 Sminthurinus signatus | reverse complement strand
AAAAATATAATAACGATTTTAGTTTTTTTTAAGGGGGTAAATAGATCAAAATAAAATAAAAACCACACTTTTCTTGTCAAAGAGAAAGGGAGAGAGGAATAAAAAGATATTTGCATTATATATATTATTATAATATTGATTATTGTCATTTTTCTTTTTCCTTATTTGTAAAAAAAAAATACACACACAAAAACAGGCTAGAACCGAATGGAATAACGAGAAATAAAAGGAGATTCAGCAAGAGAGAGAGATAATTAAGAGATTGTTAACAGATTTGTTGATTGATTGATGTATCTTCCGGGTTCATCTTATGATCTCATGATGATGTTGTGTCACCAAATGACTGAACTGACAGACTGATTGATTTGGAGAGAGAGAGAGAGAGAGATAGAGAGAGTGAAATATGTTCAAGATGGGATGACTTACGGAATTGTTGGCAGCAGTGGGCGGGACTGATGTTTGTAGTCGGTATGTGGTTGAAGCGAGAGGAGTAACAGTTGGACTGGGATTTATATTGGAACTAATAACAGTAGTTGATGAAACAGTTGGAATAGAAGTAGAATTTATAGTATGTACGAGATTATTATTTGTTATTGGAAGTCTCGTAGTGGCATTTCCTATAATAGAATTTGAATTTACAACATTGTTGCTGTTAATTGGGAGTCTAGTGGTGGCCACAGCATTAACAATATTATTTGTCATTGGAAGTCGGGTATTTGTATTTGCTAATTGTATAGAGTTAGCATTTACAATATTGTTGGTCAATGGAATTCTGGTAGTAGTATTTCCCATAATAGAAGTTAAGACAGTAGGTGATGGAGTTGTTGTAGTAGTAATAACATTTCCTCCCGAGGCTGACAAAGTTCCCACGGTTAGATTATTAGGATTATTATTATTAATAGGTTGTAGAGCTGTGGCTGGATTTTCCAATTTTATCACGGTTGAAGGAGTTGAGGACATAAGGGATGCTGTTGGATTGTTATTAATTGTAGTATTATTAGATGACTGTGCAATAGAGGTAGACGAAGGAGTAGTTGGAATAGGATTGGTGCCAGACGCGGCAGTGGGTGGTGCCTGTGGTTGTGTAGGCATTCTAACTCTCAGAAGTTGGTACTGCCCTGTCTCTGTCTTGACGAGAAGATGATGACCCTGTGCCCCTGATGGAAGCCCCGGCAAAGCTTGCAGAGTGATTTGCTGCACAACACATACAAAGCAAACATCCATTAGTAATCCAAAAGAAAATAAAACACGTACCGGTCTAAAGTTCCGTGCATCATTGTACTGGAGCTCGTACGGGAAATTAAAGTCTTGCTTGTTCCCTGACGCTAGTACTTGCCGATTTATATTTGAATCCTGAGCTGAGTATGGAATTTTAGGATTGAGATGGGATGAAGGTGAAGGATAATGATGATAAGGATGATTGTGATAATTAGGTGATGGGTGAGAAAGATTAGGCTGACCAGTATGACCATGTATATTAATATTATTATTACTACTATTAGTAGGATTAGAATGATGGTAAAGGTGTTGTTGTTGAGATATATTATGAGGAGAAGGAAGATGGTGATGAGGTGAAGGATTATAGGAATTATTACTATTTAAAGGATTGTAATTTGAAGGATCATCATACCTATTTCTAATAGGACTTACACGGCAAACTAAAGGATATGGCCCTTGACTATTACTGTTGTTGTTACTAATAATATTACTATTATTATTACCACTACTACTACTACTACTACCACCAATACCACCGGTATTTAATACTTGATTATTTGATTGATGATGAGGGATATGTGGTTGTTGTTGGTAATACTGAGATTGACCACCACCACCACCACCTATTGTCATATGATACTGACCAGAAGTAGTTGAAGAAGAAGAATTTCTATGACTATGACTACTACCATATTGTTGTTGTTCTATATTACCATAATTATTATTATTAGAATATCCTGCTGCTGATGATGGTGCAGGACATACATTGTGCATTCGACTACTACCACTTATAATAGGATTATTACTGTTTATAATAATATTACTATTATTCATATTCATAATACCACAATTATTAATATTTGTACCACCGCTTGAATTATTTATTATAATATTTTGCCCTATTTGACCAGCAGGAGGACTAGGCCTAGGAAATCTAATATTATTTGCACTTGAATTCATCATATGATTACTTTCATATGGCACTCTATACTGAAAGGCTATTGGAGGAGAACCCTGTGGAATACCCGTAGTATTGTTTGAATGATATCGAATTATACCACTACTACTACCACTAATACTATTGTTGGTATTTATATTTCCTCCTCTATTTAAAGGAATATTTTGATTATACATAATAACATTTGACCCATTACTACTACTACTACTACTATTATTATTACCACTACTACCACTATTTGGATGATGGTGTTGATGATGATGATGATGTTGATAGTAATGGGGATCTTTATTACTACTACTACTACTACTATTTGATGACATTGTCATCCATGAGGAGCTATGATGATTTTGTCGTTGCTGTACTACTGTTGGAGGTATGATTTTCCGTTGTTGTTGTTGTTGTAATACATGAGGTGGAGGAGGATATGATAATGATGAAGTATTTAATGATGATGGTGATAATTGTGGAGTAAAACATTCACCACTTGGAGTTGAAGGAAGTAAATTTGATTTTGAAATAGAGGGTGAAGGGGTCAGTGTAGTATTATTATACATTAAATCACTATTTAATGATGATGATGATTGATTCCGACTAGAATTGTTACTACTACTATTACTACCAGTACTGTTATAAATATGTCTTGTAACATTTCCCTGTTGTTGATTAAAAATTGTTGAATCTCTATTATTACTACTACTACTACTATTGTTATTGTATAGAGGAAACGTTGAAGTTGGATTGTTATTAGTTATTTGTGGACTTTGAATGATGGTAGGTACACGAGTAGGTGTAATTGATTTAGTTATTGTTGTAGATATTGTTGGAGAATTATTATTATTATTATGAGAAACAATATTATTATTGATAGGATGTTGTTGATTATATTGGAAAAACTGTGACTGTAATTGAGCATCTGAAGTAAAATAACTTGGACTTGGACTTTTGTACTCTTGAGATATATGATTTTTATTAAAATTTTGTTGCTGTTGTTGTTGTTGTTGGTAAATATTTGGATTTGGTGAAATATTTATATGAATAGATGATGTAGGATGAGTAGTACTAGTAGTAGTAGTAGTAGTAGAAGAAGAAGAATTACAGGATTCTTTCAGATGATTATCATTTTGGGAGGATTGTGTAGTAGTAGTAGTAATATCACTATTTGCTGCTGTCAGTAATACAGATGCAGTTGGAGTTGTTGTTGCTATTGAGGATGATGAATATGAAATAGCGGGTGAGTAACGGATTATTGGTGATGACTCTTGAATTGTTGTAATTGGAATACAAGACGACGATGACAATGGAGAAGGTAACGAAAGACGTTGCGGAATAATACTACTATTATGAGTTATAATCAATGATTGTCTATTATTATTATTATTACTACTGTTAGCACCATTATTATTATTATTATTATGAATATTATAAGATGATTCTTTAATAAAATCATTACTATCATCATGCTGTTGCATATGAGAATGATGATGATGATGATTATCATCAAAATCTAACAAATCGTTAGCTTCATTAATATCTAATCTGATTGAATGATGTAGATTTGATTGATCTTGGAAAGAATTTCCCTGACTAAGAATAATACTATTATCATTATTATTATTACCACTAACACTATTTGTACTAGTAATATTAATACTACTACTGCTAGTTGCTGTTGTTAGGATTGTAGTAGTATGACAATCTTTCTCTTCTAGAATAGTTGTAACATTTTCGGATTCTGGAGCACTATAAAATGTTGCTTCATCACTATAATTATTACTACTACTACTATTATTATTATTATTATTATTACTTGTATGATGGTTATTTGTATTCATAATTTCACTAACTGTACCATCTTCATGAATAACACTACAACACATAGATTCAGGTAATAAGGTTTTGTTAATTGGTCTATCTTGAGTCTGAACACAATCATACTCATCATTACTTTTACTATTACTAATTTTTGCCCTCTTACTAGGATTTTCACTAGTAGTAGTCAATAAAATTGTACTATTTGTCAAGGACGTATTATCAAGAGGAGCCGTATTTGTTGTAGTAATAGTAGTCGTCGTAGTAGCATTATTATTACTAATTTCATTTCGATCATCAATACCAGTAGTAGTAGTAGTAGTAACCACAATTGAAGATGAAGTGGGTGTTGAACAGGATAGTAAGGATGATGGTGATGATGGTAGAAAGGAAATTATATCAGAACAACTACTACTACTATTAGTATTTGTTGTTGTTGTTGGAGTAATATTAGTAGTAGTAGTGCCATGATTGTTATTTGATTTACTATGGTGAAGGTGATGATGATGATGTGAAGGAGATATACAAACTACTTGGTCATCATTATTAAGATTTTGGGGAAAAGGTAATAGTGATTGTGCTTTTTGTTGTTGTCTAGAGTGATTTAAATGAGAAACTACTACAACAGAAGAAGAAGAAGAAGAAGAGGAAATGGAAGAAGGATTCAGCTCAGAATCACTTTCTTTGACTTTTTCCATGCTTTCATTCGGCACAATCTCAGTGGTTTGTACCATGTCACCTTTTGACATATCCTCGTCACTTTGATGTAATCCGCACTCCTCTTCCCCATCATCGTGCTTGGAGGAATCCTCATTTACGTTTTGTTTATAATTGAGCATTAGAAATTCTGAGAATTCAGACTGATATTCCTGAACCTGCGTTTATATTATATATATAGTATAATATTCCTTTTTTTTTTTATGTGTAACACACAGTACAGTATAAAAAATACACTATTATTTACTAACCAGAATAATAAGAAAGAAAAAAAAACAACATATAAAACCAAACGATTAAATTGAATATAATAATAATATGTATTCCCCAAACCAAAAATAAAATATAATAATACTAATACTGAAAGTACTAAAAGAAGAAGAAGAAGAAGAGACAACTGAAGAAACAATAGTATACAGTTATAGAAGAAGATACTATTAATTATAAAAATAGCTTTTGTAGTATAAGAGTGTCATATACTTATTAAGTTATTTTTTATAAATCACAGTATAATAAAGAATACTTTTGTACAAACAAATAATAATAATAATAGTAATCATGACATGACGAACATGAACAAAATAATAAAATAACATAAAATATGAAATAATTAAAAAAAATTTAAAAAAAATGGATAATGAATAATAAACATCAAAATTGATTCCATACTATGTACATAAATAATATGTATTATGTACCATCATATTTAAATATTATATATACTTTCTTCCTACTTTTTTCTAGATTTTATGCTACATTCATAACAAAATATTGATGTACTTTTTTACTATAGTAAAATATTTACATACAACGAGAACAACCACTAAAAATATCAAAATATTGATTATTATTAGTATTATGATTATTTTATTTATTTATTTTTACTTTTTCACACACATCACACATCTCATGTGTGTGTAGTAAAATAAAATACTAAATAAACTAATTTATGTATGTACATACATATATATATATACCAAGGCGGGAATTCAAATAGAGGATATATCTATATATCAGATGATCTATAGGACTATAATGCATAAAATATTACTCTTTTTTTCTTCAGCTAAACATGTTTCAATATGTTCTCCTCCTCTATTTAACTATGATTTAAATGTAAAGAAGAAAAGAAAAAAAAATTAATGAAAAATTGATCTATATAATATACCCTTTTCCTTATTTTTTATAAAAAAGAAAGAAGATACCTGATACCTATAATAAAAGGCTGATAAGTCTATATAATATAATAAATTATTATTGATTATATTGAATTATTATTTTACTTAAATGTACTAAAACGAAAATCCATAATATTATAATATATTACATGGCAAAAACACACAACCGTATAAAATAATTATATAATAAAATATTTTAGAATCTCACCACAAAACCCATCATATTAAATATTATTGTATATATTCCCATTATTTAAATTACATTCTATATAATATAATATATTATGTACACCATATTTATAATAATAAATTATTACATGTATCATACTGTGATGATATTTTACACAAAAACATAATGTTTTTTTTTTTTTCATATTGTTGTTGTTGATGATAAATAATATTATTATAAAATTTGGAATATGAATATATTATTATAGATTATACAACATTATACATGGTAATTAATTAATAATGAATATTATGATATTATAAATTATAATAAAAATAAATTGAGTATATTTATATAGAAAAAAATATAATTTATATTGTTACATACATGCATCGGTAATCGGACGTTTGCCGTCATGATTCCTGGATTTTGTTGATGATGATGACCACCACCACCTTGATGTTGTTGAATTACACCCGTAGGATTATTATTATTATTTGTATTTATTAAACCACCCACAACACTATTATTTACAACACTAGTATTATTATTTAAGATTAAATTACTAGTATTCGTATTGATGATGTTGTTGTTGTTGTTGTTACAACTACTATGAGTTGTAATAATGGGATGAGTAGCACCATTACTCATTAAATTAAAACTTTGTGTACCACCTATTAAACCATTAATTGTATTATTATTATTATTATTGGGATGAGTTGATGATAGTATTGTTGACGGTGGAATCGACGATAATGATGGTGAAGATAGTGTAGACGAAGAAGAGGGTGATAGTAAAGAATTATTATTATTATTACTACTATTTATTAAATGATGTTGTTGATGATGATTTAAATTTGGTATAATACCAACACCACTACTTGTAATATGACTATTATTATGTAATAATAAATGAGGAGGAATTGTTGATGTTGCAGTATTTATTATTGTATTATTATTATTATGATTGTTGTTGTTGGTATAATTATTAATAATATTATTATTGTTCAACACTATACTATTAGAGGAGTTATTTTGTGAAGAAGAAGTTGAATTCAAATTTATATTATTGGTAGTAGTAATAATATTATTACTATTAGATTTATTCACTATTAAATTATTTCCCAAAGATTTATTCCCAAGAGTTAGTTCAGAAGGGTTCACATTTTGATGATTCAAAAGGGTATTACTAACTGACGAAGGGTTCAGTTGGGCCGAGTTGTTGGTGATTTCTGACATGATTCTCGGATTTTTCACGATTCACCATTCTCCATTTTGACTCTTCATAAGTTCTGTGTCCTATTTCAAAATCCAATTCCAAGACTCCACCAATATGTACAACAATGTATTGTATACCACAGAATTACAAAACTAGAAGGGGTACTTTTATTCCTTTCACATTTCTTATGGACACCCCTTTCGCGTCTGCGTACTGTTGGCGTTTGCAAAAATATATATGCATAGATATATTGATAAGCATACTATAATATAAAAATGGGTCACATGCTTATACTTACATATTACACTATAATATACAGACCAACATCATGAATTGTAGTTGTAGTATTTGTAGTGGAGTCGTCAAAGGGAGAGGATATGAAAATAAAATGCTACTTTTACATAAATGTCTAGTATTTATCCTCTAGAATTTTTGGATTTATTTTTCCTCGTTTTATTTTCTAAAAGTATACTTGTATTATTATAAAAAGTCTCTCCTTTTGTACTCGTACAAAAAAAAAATAAAGTTAAAATAACTATATGAAAAGTGCGTTCGATAATTATTTTATCATTATTATAAGATTTTGGTGTGTATTTTTATTTCATTGAATATAAAATATTAGTCCTCTATATATTATATTCTCTGTCATCATAATATTATGCTACAATTTGTGTCTATATCATAGTCTATGTAATATGAATCAAAATAAAGAATGATGATAGCACAAACAATACTTTTTCAACTTTTATATAAAAATTATTTAAAACTATATAATATTATAAGCTCTTCTTACATTTATACCTTTTTTACCTTTACTTACCTATATTTACTTGTATACTGCGTAATACATAAAAAAATACATTTGTACACACGTTGATATGTATCCGAGTACAGAGAGGATTCAAAATAACGTTCTCTAAATGTTGTAGAGTTTTCAGTGTGAGACAACCGTATTATGTGTATAATATTACGGTGCTGGTTTCATTGGGAAAACGTGTGCATCTCGTTATACACGTGTTTTAAGAAAACTGATGATATCAAAATGTTATTGTCTGTGTAGTAATTTTTATAATAGATTATGTGTAATACATAAATTATGTTATATAAATATTTACGTAAATTTACCTATGGGATAAATACGTAAAATTGAGTTAGTATTTTATAGAGTAAACAAAATAATCGTTTTATAATATATTTAGGTACATTAGAGCAGATTAGTGTATATAACAGCAGACATTATTTTATGAGTAAAAGTGCAAATATATATGTAGGATGTAGGAGCATATTACATAGATATTCACGTATGCACATTGTAAAATATAAAATATTAAATGTATTAAAAAATTATCTCTATACTTTTAGCGCATAACATTTTGTCCATTAGATAAAATATGTACATACGTACACACTAAGTCTATTTTGATATGCACATATGTTTTATGTTTTATACATAAAGAGAGTTATACACACTCGCATGTATACGGTCTTCAATCGATTTAACTAACTTGGTAAACTCCTTGTTTATCGATTCCAAATTCTAAACCATTGTAATGTATAGTACATTATATATTATGTTACCAATAAAAAAATATATATTATCTTAAATATAGATATATATACATATATATAATATTACATAATATGTCAAAAAGTACACAAAATACTTACGTCTACTCTATACATAATACATACAAAATATTCATAATACAACATAGCATACAATAATATACACATGCTAATGCTCTGTTACTGTGTAATGTGTAATATTAATACACGGTGTTTTTTGACATTCCATGTGTATAGTGTATACATACATAATACATACATTGTGTACTGATTGTACATTATTATATATACAGTCATCACAAAATCATTCCAAATAATATATAGTATCATTTTTGTCAAGTATTACACAAAAGATATATATAATATATGGGTTATAAAAGTGTATATATTATGTATATGTGTGTGTTTGTGTGTCGTTTTTTTTTGTATCCCTTTTACTTCCTTAATAATATATTATACCTATATATACATACTGTGGATATTTAATGAATTAATAAGTATTTATCTTCTTTCCTCATCGTACAATATACATACCTAATACATACTCACTATTTGCACGTATTAATACATCCCATGGATATGAAACATTAATGTTTCAATTGTATACAAAAAGGGAGAAAAAATACAAAAAGTCTCAAAAGAAAACAGTGCAATATTATAATAGGTAAAGTGTAGGAATTACGTAGTGTACGTATATAGGTATATGTAATACATATTATGCTATCTATACAGTGCAAAAGTAATAATTTACGATTGTCAATATTTAAGGAATTTACACCGGGCACACTCTCTCTGTATCTTCTGTGTTTAATATCTTTTCATACTTTGTCGTTTCCAAAGCTTATATATGTATATAAAACTTTTTTCTTATTGTGTGTGGTGTGTGTCATTTATAAATAATTATACATGCAAAATATGTGTTTATATGTCTCGGTGACGTATATGTATACATGAACAATAATATATTGGTAATCGTAAAATATATAGACCTATTATGTAAATAACTGTACTACGTATTATTCCATGTGTGTACATTGTACAAATATAGAAATAAATCGATAGTATGTGTTTATAAATGTTCAATGTACCGGGTATGTATAATATGTAATATTTCATGAGAGAAAGTATCAAAAGAGAAAGCAAAAGAAATATTACATGTATATACTCTATTGCCTATTTTGCATGTACGATATATTACGCAGACCTACATAAATAATACAGAAAATGAATTAACCAAGAAGTAAAAACTAATCTAATAATCACAGAATATATATCCTATATAATCATGGATTTTCAATACAAGATACTACTGTATATTTTATAGGTTAAAGCATGTAAATTTTTAGATTTTTAGATATTTTTATTTGTAACCACATACAAGTTGATCTACATAATATGTGATAAATTATATAAGAAGACACACGCATAGTATTATATGGAATCAACAGTTACAAAAGTTAATTAGCACCACCAAATTTTGCATATACATATATAATTACATACAAAAACAAAATATGGGGGGAAGAGGGAAGAAGAAAGGTAAAAAGAAAGAAGACTCCATAATCCCAGACACAATTACTGGTGAAGATGAAGCAAATGAAACGGAATTCCAGTTAGCTCTCCTAGAAATACGTGTAAAAGAGTTAGAAACATTGAATATCGGGTAAGTACAGACATTTTCTTCTTTTGTCTCATGTTTGTTTTTCATATTGCATGTCTCACTTTTACAAGAATGCATGTACTTAGAATAATGTGTACATATGCATAGATATATACATGTATATGTTTTTCTCTTCTCAATTTCAATTTTGACTATTCATGTAACAGAAATTATTACGTTGCATTAATATTACAATAGACACGTACACGCGTGCAAACAATATATTTTCAAATTAAGAATGAAACTATATATATACATACATGTGTATATTATGACACTCTCATACATGCCGATAAGTCATGTATTTATTTGTAAATCACATAAGTACGCTCTGTACGCATAAACTTATATCATACTTGAGAATGAATAAAGAATTGAATGAAACTATTTGACACAGGGAAAAATATAGAACGACACAAGTAAGAGTGTGTAGTTTATATATGTATAATATATTATGCATTATACATAGTACATACATTTAGCCTGAATGATTCAGGTGTATTGTACTAAAAACTATATTATTATGTTATATGGGGAATAGTGAGAGTCAATCAAATGAATTACTGTGTCGGTTGGTATTTAGAGTGGTTTAATAATAACTATTATTATTATTATTATCATTAGTAGTACTATATAGTATATAGTAGTAGTAATGTACAGAGTTAAGCAACGTAGCACGTATATTACACGTATAACGCTTAATGTATATTCTTCCGTTTGTATATATATATCTGATACGTGCATCATATTAAATTTGTGGTTGTACAGTTAAAATATAAAATTAAATTTTACCCTCTTTCCTTTTCATTTAATCTATAGCGTAGTATTTTTAGGACTGTCTATAATCGTATGTTACATGTATATTATAATAATATAATGTTTTTAATAGTGTATAATATAATACAAGTGTACGTACTTATGCATTATACATACATTATAGATTAAAAAAGAAATGCGACTATTTGGAGAGTCAAAATAATGTCTATAAAGAACAACTAGCTGAAGCCATTGACGAGAAAAATGACCTTGTTACACATTTACAAAGACAGTTCCAGGAAGAGAAAACAAACGTAAAAGAATTAGAGGATAGGTTATTCGGAGTTCAACAGGTAACTTTTGACTTTCGTGTTTTTACATATACGTATATATATATATATATATACATATATATATATATATATATATATATATATGTATAATATAATATATAATATGAAACATTCAGTATAATACATATGCAGTGCATACTTTTGTACACATAATATATTATACCTACACAGTTTTTACCATACCACCATCAAAACAGTCCGTATTCCCAATATATATATACATATTTTGTGTGTATTTTTCAAACTATTATAAGTAAAGCTATAGTACAATTATTATATATATATCGGATATGTAGGCAAGAACAGATGAAGCCAAAGAATATGAAAAAAGACTAGCCAAAAAAGATGAAGACTACAATGATATGAAATTCAAATTAGATAAGCACATACTGGAATTGAGTAAGTTTTATTTCTTCTCCCTTTTGTCTATTACATAGAACCATCTCTGAAACCTGAAACTATCATGTCATGTTTAGAAAAAGTTTCAACTGTATACAATACAATAGTGTGAGACTCACACTATACATAAACTGATATATATGTACAATGTACAATGGACATAATGTTTATACGGTTATAAATTCGAACTCCATTCATGTATTTTTTTACAATTAGCCGCAAAATTAACATCAGTGGAAGATTTTCGAGTACAGAAGGATAAACTGATGAGTGAAACGGAAGAGTTGCGTACAAACTTGATCAATGAACGGAAAGAATTTGACAAAAATTTTGAAGAATTAGAAAACAGAATGATCAGATCAAGGGAACGAATGAAAAATGATTCTATTGAAGTCATTACACAAATGGCTAAAGATATTCTAAAAGCTGGACGACTCTGTCTAACTGCAACGGTTAAAAATGCTATTGATGAAAATATTCGATTGAAAAAAGAGGTGAAAACATCACACAAAATTACTATAAATATATATATATATATACACGATATACTAATAATGTAGAGCATATTATACTTCAAGTAGACGAGAGAAACCTTTGAAACATTGAAAATGGAAATGAATAACTGTAGATATCATTTTTGTAAACTATAGTGATAGAAAGTATTATGTATTATGTATAATATTATACATACATCTTTTTATATGTTTTAATTTAATAGTAATTAGTAATTCTTATGAAATATGTTTTTTTGTTTGTTTATATAAATATATCCACAAATGTTTTGGGTCGTTATGCACATCTAAAGATGGAGATTAGTAGCCTTGAAAATTTAAAGCTGAGGGAAGATATACAGTCCATGTGTGACACACTAAGAGTTAAAAGGATGACAATCCAAGTTTTGGAAGAAGAAAATTCCATGGTTCATAAAAAATGCTTCCAGTATCGGAAAATGGTTACCGAACTAGCTCAACGGCAAATTGTTATGGATGTTCGAATCAAATTAGTTGATGAACTAGAAAAAGAGTTATTGGATTTGAAGAAAGTACATGCTAAATGTAAATATACGGGAGATACAGACAGATTCAGACAGATTGTCTTAAAAGTAACGGGTGCACTCAAGAAAAGTGGGGAAGTGTCAACTGTATTACATGGTACTGTAAATGTTGAAACCTTACAGCGTCAAGTCAAAAATCTTCAGGATACAATAATTAAAATGGCTATTGCAGCCAAAGATATAACAGAGGTATACATATATAACAAAAAAGAGCTGTCGTCCTTTATTACTTTTTAGTTTATACTTATTATAGGCACTACATATGTATACATGTTACATAATACATAATGCATGATTTTTTTGACATTTTTATTTCATGATTACAGGCACGTAATGCAGAAGAATTGGAATATTTCAAAGGAAGATTTTGGGTAATGTTGCTCAAATTGTATGAATTAGCTTGTGAACTGCCTGACCTTCCTCAAGATATTAAAAAACAACTACTAATCAAAGTACCATCCGTCGATGGCTGTTTAAAACGCTGAAAGATTTTAAAAAAATTTCAACTCCAGTTTTCTACTTAATGTAACATAAACTTTTATTAAAAATCTCAGCTATCTATCAGTGATAGCTCGTTTTTCTTATATTTCTGTCAGCAAGGATGCCTTTTATTTGTTTTCACCTATAAATTGAAGTGCGCTATGCGCTCAAACCTATTTGTGTACTTTGTACTCACATGTGTTATGTGTTGTAAGTTGTAAAGTTATATAAAAGTAAGTTTAATTACTTGTAAGTACAACAGCTGTATTGTGTCTAATTGAAAATTCAGTAGTCATTTGACTCTGCCAATAATTATTAAGTATTTACTATAAGACAAAGTAGCTATATAAAGTATATAGTATAAGCTACAGCGTACTTAAATAGCATATAAGGAAAGACTCCTAAAACCTAAAATGCACAGTCGTCTATTAGTGAGACTCACTAGGTAAGATACAAACTGTCAAATTTTTAATGCTTTTTTCTTATTCTATTTATATAAATAATCATCAACAACACCAGAGATGTTGACTGCATATTTTATGCATTAAATATTAAATACATTCATAATATTAACTCTATTCCTTTCTTTTTTGGCAGATGTGTAACTCCAAGATTCTTTTCTACTTCTTCAAAGCTTCAACAAAGTGATATTGTCCTCATTCGTCATGAAAATGGTGTAAAAGCTTTGACATTTAATCGACCCGTAAAGAGAAATGCATTCGATTTGGAAGTAATTAAAAATACACTATCCACATGACATGTACAATGTATATAATATATATTTAACTTGAAAGAATACTATGCTGTTGTCTGCAATTTATAATTTATATGGTGTTTTGTGAAAACATAAAAAATGTATTTACTATTTACTATTTACATATATATACATTTTAATTTTTTTCATTACTAATATAGATGTGGAGTACTTTAACTTCAGCAATACGAGAAGGGGATTCAGATCCATCCACAAACATCATTACATTCACTGGCACAGGAGAGCTATTTACCAGTGGAAATGATTTAACTAGTGCAAAAAGTTTGCCAAGTTTAGAAGAGTATGCTATAACTGTATCAAGCAGGGCTAGGTAAATGTCGGCAAACAAATTGTAGCACTCTGCTTTCACACATACATATATGTATAAACTGTACCATAAACTATACCAATTCAATTCTATACTCAGTGGTTTAATATGTAATACAATATATATAAATTACATACACGTTACATAAATACAGAAAACATTGATCTTTGCTCATTATACAGGGATTTTGTTGCAGCACTAATTGATTGCAAAAAACCCGTTCTAGCATTAGTAAATGGAGGTGCTGTTGGAATTGGTTGTACAATGTTGGGCTTATGTGAGTATGCATTACGCTATTTATGTAAATATTATTATTATTATTATTATAATGCTTGTAGTCTATTTTCTAGACTGTCAGTTGTATTAATGAACCCATCTCGCAGACTATACAGTCGCGGATGCAAGGCTCTACATCACATACACGAGAGTACCACTTTAGTAAGATGAGTACCTCGGAGATAGTGACTGACCTTCCAATAGAGAAGGTGACTCTATTGGGCATTAGAAAATCGAGCAACGTTGATATTTCTAATGGCGAACCCCGTCTTTACGAAAAAGACCTAGCCAGATTCGACTCTCCAGCCGAGTATTGAAGACGGGTTCGAGGAGTACAAGTATCGCTCATCACGATACAAGTCGCACGCTCTAGTCCGCTTCGCTACTCGGCCAGATGAAAATAATTGATTATACTGCTACTACCTGCACTACCGTCATCATTACTACAGATTTTGAGCTACATGTATAATATATATATATATTTATGTACATTATAATGAATTGTTTGAAATTCTGATCAATTGGTTGTGTAAATATTTTAGGTGATATGGTCTACGCATCAAATAAAGTAAGGAAATAGATTTTGATGAGTATAAAGTTAAAAATCCTAAATTTATCCTTTTTTATTTTCCCTTCGAATAAGTTAATTAATGTTGGTTTTAAATTACTCATGTACAGGCATACTTTTTAGCCCCATTTGCAAGTTTGGGTGTTGTTGCTGAAGGAGGGTCGTCCGTGACTTTTCCAAAAATTATGGGATTTGCCAAAGTAATAATAATTTCTTTTTTTTTGTTATACTTGATACTTCACAAGCATTTTTTGTACATTTTTTGTAATGCAAGAAAAAGCAGTTTATATGAAAAATTAATACCCACTTGTAAACTTTTGGTTTTAGGCATCTTCCGTGTTATTAGGAAATCAAAGACTTACTGCCGAACAAGCTTATTCATCTGGACTGGTCACTGAAATTTTCCCACATGAGGTCTTTGTTGAAGAAACGCAAAAGAGGGTTCAACAAATCGCAGGATATCCAATAAAAGCACTCATACACAGTAAAGAATTGATGCGAGGCAAAGATAGGGCAGTTTTACATGAAGCCAATGTGAAAGAAAGTCAAGGAATAGCTCACTTCTTACAAAGGTATGTATTGTGTATAACATTTTTATGGTTATAAGTTATAATATGCATTAAAAGTTTTGATTTTGCGATGACGTTAGCCATGATACACTACTTGAATCCCTTATTTATTTTTTCCTTACAGTAAAGAAAGTCAAGCAGCGATTCTGAAATTTATTGCAAAAAAAAAGTCAGCTAAAGCTTGAAGTCTGCAACCGCCTGATTTTGGTTTCGAATTTTACAAACTTTATGTCTAATAAAAAGGGAAAAAAATTCCACCAAGAAAAAACGTATGTACATTATACATACATCATGTATTTTACAACACAGCAGTGCTAAAATGTTCACAAAAACACTAAAAATGATATAATATATTATATTCATACGGTGAATTGTGTACAAAATTTGTACAATCAATTTTTTATCAACTACTTATGTAAAAGAATTTTCTCTGATTTCAAATATGCTAGCAATTTACATATATTATACCGCAATAAAAATAAATTTTGCATACTGTACGTATGCATGGGAGGTGCAATAAATTTTCAAATAATCCAATTTTAATTTCTTTAAAGTGAAAATCACGCAACCTTTACCTTTATTCCTTTACGTTAGTATATTTTCTAAACGTTTGACAAATCTTACTCCTTACTTACATGACGGTACTTAATGCATAATATGTACAAACAAATTTGATTGTTATGGATTGTTGACGTTGTACTTTTTTGTGTTGAATCTTTTTTGTGTTGAATCTTTTTTTTTGTATGTGTGTAGTATATATATATATACTGTAGTATACAGCATTCATGTAAACATGTGGAAAATAGCACACACCACACAGAGATAACATAACAACAGATCTGTGGTTACTTACAAAGTTTTTAATCGCTATAAACAACAAGTCAAGAGAGCATTCATATTACACTATATACTAACTATATAGTATGTACAATGTACAAGACAACTTTTGCTTGTCACCTATAGACGATTTCCCCATGGACATATGAGTACTTTCATCGACTTAAATTACACTAGGGGGACTAGGGGGTTAGTACTAAATGATTATAACATATTATCATACATTATTTTATCATTTTATATTTTGCAGATTAACTCTAAACCATACGTATCTTATATAAGAAAAATGATAGCTAGTGGGTTAAATTTCCATCTACGGGAAGGAGTTTCATGAAAATACTTTTTTCCTTTCTACTATCCTTTTATATCGTACTACATAGTGTAATTGTATAATCTTATATCTTATAGATTTCCCGAATCCTGAAAAATACTTAAACTATTTATAAAAGATAAACGTATTCTTTAATACTGGCCTAGAGTCTCAATTATTTTCAATATATCCTAAATCTTAAATAACCCACGTCTACTATTTACCATGTGGTAAATAGTAAATAGGCTAGAATGAACTTTCAAATGGTGACCAGTTTTTTTCGACTAGATCATAATTTTTGACACTGGACTGCTCATCATCTTTGTAGCTTGCATGTAATGCATTCTAAATTACACATAGCAATGTTCTCTAATACTTAAATTCCTGATTTTTGAACATTTACTTAGTTATATGTGTAAGTTTTCAGTATAAAAAAAAGTCAGTTGAGTGAAAAATGTAAAGTAGTAAGTTTGTAAACTACTAGAAAAATTCATTTTACATTTTCATCAGTCTATATTATACATTATATTGTTTTTTTGAAAAAATTGGCAATTGGCAAACATATTCCAAGCTCTTGTGATTTAAATATGACGGCAAAATTTGTTTTGAGGGACCACGTAATAAACGTTTTCATCGATAAACTAAACCATTAACTACGAGGATCAGAACTCAGCAATGATTTACATTAAGTAATAGCAATAAAAATTCCTCAGTTATAGTTTTGGCAATAAGTATTCGAAATTCAAAACACTATAGTAGTTACTAGAGGCATACATACACATTCTACATAATATCATAAGTAAATAATTTAGCACACAAGTAAACACCATTCAATGTTTAGATCCAAAGGATATATAACAATGCACCTTAACAATATTATCGACTATAACAAGAGACAATTACAGATTGATGTCTGCACAAAATACGAGACAAATAGTCTATTTGAATAGAATGTACAATGTACGTAAAACGGTATACACGCGCTTAACGTATCAAATGTGTGTACTTTTCAAAGTGTGCTAATAATCAGTCAACTATAATACTTGAGTACTTAAAAAATTCTTACACTTGTAGGTAATAGCTTATTCCATAACATTTTCAACACCCGACACACTTTTGACATAACAAAACACATCAAATTATGCACCACACATTTCTTCATTAACAATTAACAAACTAACAAGTTGTATTTTTCACTAACAAAATCCAACAAACTTCCATTTCCGTTCCAAAGTCGCACCAACACCAGAAATATATTCCTGGAAAAGGGTCGGAAATTTATGTAGCAACGTTTCTAAATCATGGGGTCGTATACACGGAAGAACTTTTTGTGCGTATGACCAAATATAATCAACTTGAGCACCAAATGGGTGAACATTCAAAAACGTCGAAATGATTGAAATAAGACGAACTTCCGCCTCAGTTATGTTTATATCGGAGGTTGACCACGAGTCACAATTACTCACAACTTGAGACTGTGAATCACTATTGTTATTACTACGCACGTTATTATTTGTGTTGCTACTACTACTATTTAATTGTAGACTATTAATACTATTACTACTACTATCACAATTTTCCAAACTATTAACTGTGATTGTCGATGATGATGAGGGTGACGAAGTAATTGATGGTGATGAGCTTGTGGCTGCCTTAAAACAAGTAGGTGGACTTTCTCTAGACGACCAAGTTTCATCAGTTGAATGAATATGATTCTTAGAGGATACAGCCAGTAACTGCTACAAGTAAAAAACAAAAAATTACGACAAAATGCACAATATTTATCTAACGATGCATTAGAGATTCGAGATACATTTTTTTATTTTGAGCGCTATAAATTTTCTATAGGATATAAGTGTTACAGAAATGAAAAATGGATAAAATGGAATAAAATTTATTCAATAAATACCTTTTGAAGTTCTCTAATTTGCTGATCTTTTGCTTCTAAATCCGTTCTTAGATCAGCCTTAATGAGATCCACTTCATTTTTAAATGCTTCTAATTGGCATCTCAAGGAATCATTTTCTTCCTGTGTAAAAAAAACATACAACATACACACAGCTATGTAATTATTATTTGACTAACAACTTGACAAAAGCACCTGCGTCTTACGTATTATATGTGTATAGTGTACATTGTACATTCTATACTTCAAATTGTATCGTATTATGCTTGTAATTTGTAATAGTATTTTATATTTCATACCTTTAATTGATTTACTGTCTTATCTTTGTCTTCATGCTCATCCACTCTCATTCTTTTTGCCGCGGGATTTCCATCAGTTTCAGATTCCATGTCTGAAAGTTCCATCTCTTCATCAGTCCGCTCATTTAAAGCTTCTTCAAGTTGTATATTTTTTATTTCCTGTAAAAAAACAATAAAATTTCTTGAGAAATTTTGCGTACATACAAAACGTTAAAATCAAGCAAAAATTGTCTGAGCAGTTGACACTACTAACCCCTGCCTGTTTCTTCCAAATGTCAATGTTTTTTCGTTGTGCTTTTGTAAAATGATCCCATGATTTCTTATGACACGCTGCTATAAAAACTTTTTCGATTTGACCAACTATAATAAAAAAAACTCCAGTTAATTGTTAATACACACATTACACTTACATAACTACACAGTGATTGGAAAATGAATTATTCCCTTTTTTATTATACTTAATATTTCGCACGTATGTAGGAGCGTATTTTTACTTACATTGCATGAGTAGTCCATTCATTCGTTGTCGTATCAGTTCTTTTGCCTTATTTAATTCTTCATCATATTGCCCTTTTTCAGCAAGTAATCTTCTGACATGAGAATTAGTAGACTGAATCATGGAATAAAAGCCGTTTGCATTCTTTTTCGTACAGTCTCCTCGGTCCAACCAAATTATCAGAGTCTGAACGGCTTTGATGAACGTTTCATCAACTATTTTGTTTTGCAACATACATAGAAAAATTGGAACAAATTAGTCATTTATTAGTCATTTGCACCATGTTACATGTTCATTCCATGGAAAAATAATACAGGGATATGATTCATGATACACATTCATGTGATATGATATAACATATAACATGTTTCTCGATACTCAATGTATAGGAAAACAAAGATGTTATATTACCTTTAAGTTTTTCAGCCACAGTAATGAGTTCATGTTCACTGTAATGAGGAAAGGGTGGAGGACTAGTAGGAAGTAGCCTTTCGTGTTCAATTCTTTCTCTGTGTCGTCTTTCTCTTTCTAACTTCCTCTCACGACATTCCCATTCATAAAGGTCATCTCGAGCTTGGGCATAATCCACATGAAGTCTTCCAATATTAGCAGCATCACTATTACTCCCAATCCGAACTCGATATCCAGATAAGTAAACGGCATTTTCCACAAAAGGTTCCAATTCAAATCGAATATGAGCAAAGTTCTTTTTACTCATCCTTATAGTTGTAATTTCTCCACACCTCTCAAAAATTTCTCGCATCATATCATCAGTAATATTTTCAGGTAAGCCACCTACAAACACTGTTCGACATCCTGGTGGCCTTTCCCTTGTTGTAGGCAATGGAGCTGATACATTTGGTGGAAATAGTGTACAAGATGGACAATGTATAATTTCTTTAGTTGGCTGAGGATTATTTAACTGATTTTGCTGAGGCTGTGATGATGCGAGTGGTAATACTGGTTGAGATTGAGACGGGGTATTAGGATTTATAACACCTGGAACTGGAACTGGTACTGACATTGCTGGAGGTAAATTTACGTGACTACTACTGCCATTAGTAGCAGTAGTAGTATTAGTAGTAGGAATTTGTGGCATTTGATTAAATTCTGATGTGGTTGTAGCACTTATGAGACCATATAACAAATTAGAATCTGGTAAAACAGGATGCATCATTCCCATCCCCATCA
>JABASP010002314.1:0-21082 GCA_019776565.1 Sminthurinus signatus | reverse complement strand
CTTATTTTGTCTGACATTTTCTTGTTTTTTTATTTTCTCTCCAGCTTTAGATTATTATTCTAGTAGCAGGAGATTAGGGAAAACTATTTAGTGAAAGAGAACAGAGAAAAAACAAACAAAAAAGTTCTGTCCGATTCATAAAAATGTCCAGAGTCTAGAATCTAGAAGAAAATTGCTCCAGTCATTTTCATTCATTCAAGTGTACAATTTCTTGTACCTTATAGATTATCAATTATACAAATACGTGTAAACCCTGTCCGGTACTGAATGCATATTGATGGAATTGGAAAGAAGAAAGGTGGTCATTCCCACTGCAAACAAACTTGGATTTGATAAGATTAACGAAAATGATCGAAGACGCATGTAAAAATATCTATGTTTGTAAACTAAAGAAAAAGTATTTATAGGAAGAAAACTTTTTGTTTCAGAGACAATAATGTTCAGTACTGCCAAATTCTTCTCCATCAAATAACTCTTGGGCTAGTTCTTCTTACTCGTAGGTAATCAATTACAAACAGGAAACGTAAGCAGAATTATCTGTAGTAAATTTTACCCAGTTTACCTATTTTTCTCAAGTTTCTTCCCTCTTGTTCCAATTTCAGATATTTAGACATCGATAGTAAAGCAAGTTGCGGGCTTTGAGGAAAAGCAAAAAAGAGATGCTACTTCATTCAAGATTTAAAGTAACTATTGACTTGTTTGTCGTTTGTGTAGTTTTACGTATCAAAGGCTAATAAAACAGAGTTCTCCTGACATAGTTGTATTCATCTCCGTATTGAGACATCAGGCATAAACTATTCATAAGTGAAAGTACAACTTAAAATAAATACTTGAGTGAGTTTGGGAAGCCTTGAAATGTAATTCTATTACATTTACTTCGATGGCCAGGAGTCAAAAGTCAAAGTTCATCAAATTAACTCTGCCTTATAAATATACCACACAGACCAGCATAAGAAATACAAGCATATGAAATACCTATATCAATACCAATCTTTATAGGACTGCCTCTACACTCTAAACTCTAAACGTTGAAAATAAAGTTTCCATACTTTTAGAAAAAAAATACACTGACATCATACAATAAAATGGTCAACTAGGAGAAACTAGGAGATGGAAAGTCTGAGTTAAGTATCTTATTTTATGAGCAAAGAAAAAGAAGAAAAATGTCCGACGAATACCTGCTTTCAACTATCTGAATAATGCACTTTTACTATATTCACCAGCTAAGCTAAAAAGCTTTGAGTCTCCTAGCTCAAAGCTTTACTTTATAATGTAGCTAGAATCTAGATTGATGTTTATGTTGTCAGAGTCTAATTCAAGAAAAACACATTTTTCTCCGTTAGGTAAATGTAGTCCGTGCTTCATGTTCGTTGTTCGTTGTTCCATGTTTCATGTGTCACTCAGGATTGATAAATGGGAGAGTAAAAGTAGAATATATTATGATATGATCAAAATTTATCCAATCATGTGAACACTATGCCCATTGCCCATTTCCCATTTCCAATTTCCCATTGCATGATTCTGTAATGGACACGATAAAAAGTACGTCTAATGGAAATAGTTTGACATAAAAAAAAGGTTACAATTGACAAGTCAACGCGGCTTGTCCTTTGTCCTACTTTTCCGTCAGCAATAGGCAATGTGCAATGGGAATTCGGAGTCCTATTGTCTTCAGTCTTCAGTCTCCAGTCTTCATAGTACTCTAATGATGTGCTAAATGTCAATAAATTCTCGCAGGTCTGGCACCCTGAGCCCCGATTCCTGATTCCCGATTCCCAATTCAAGTCTATTATTGCTTGATTAATGACTCAAAGCTAGCTCATCCGGTCGAGTCGAGTCGAGTCGGGTTGCTGAACTTACTTAATATGTTCAATGTTCACTGCACAAAAGGTACAGTGTTAAATGTGCATTGAGTATTAAATTGTAAGTACTTGGAATAACAAAGGTGGAACTTTTAGTCCCACAAGTCAACCCACACAGTCCCACTCTTTCTTATTATCTATTATCTATTATATGTTACCTATTACGTAATACGTATGTTCCTTTTCAAAAAAGAACGGAAAAGAAGTCGTTTTGATCATTTCCTTTTTACAGATCCTTTTTTCGACACAAGACATGTATATATGTATGTATGTATTTTGTGGGTAGTTGTTGGTTGGACAACTTTCTTTTTCTTGAGATTATAAGTTGAACCTCATCCTCAACTCTATACTCTAAACTCTATAGTCAATCAACAGTGGAGGAAGGATTTAAAAAGACTCCATCCGCCGAGCTCCAAAAAAGTTCCACAAGTCATCTGTACTATAGTTTACTAGTTTAGTAGTAGTAGTAGTAAGTTATAAACGATAAACGATGAAGGATGCCCCGTCAACTTTGCAAAAATAGACGAGGCCGAAGGTTGTTAAAGACTTTTCCAAATCCCCGTAAAAAGGAGCATGAGCCATGACAAAGAAAAGAATTGAACAGATGAGAAAAGCGGCAGCCTAAAGAAAGAACAAGTTTTCATGTATAGATCCAACTATTTTACCTTTGTCAACAGCTAAAAAGATCAAAGAAACTTGAACTTTGAATCTTGAAACTAGAAGCATGGATCAAGAATCAAGAATGCAGAATCAAAAGTAATAGAATAGAAAACCTTTCTATAGAATCAAAAATTTAAAAAAAAGAAAAAGAATCAACTTGTTGTTCCTGAAAACTATTTCAAAATTTAGATACATGTCGCCCATATCTATTTTCAAACATTAAGTGCTGGGCTTCAATGCTGGGAAAAAAACTTGTTGATGATAATTAATTTCTTGATAAAAAAAAGGAGAACAAATAGATGAAAGCGAATGCAAGAATAAAAAAAAATGAGCAAGAAGAAGGAAAATTCTACAAAAATTACTGGAAAGGTTTGACCAAAAAATTGCAGGAAACCTCTTACATAAGATGCCGTAAGGAAAATATGCATGTAAAAATTTATGAGTAAATTGAGTACAATGAAAAACTGTTGAGCTGATTTGTTCTCCCTGTCTTTTACGTCATCCAAAATCCAAAGATATCATAGATCATAGATCCAAAATCCAAGGTAAATGAAAAGAGACAAGATATCTCCAAACCGTCTACAAATCTACAATCTACAGGATTATATTATATTAGTCATGACAAGAGGCGTAACAGCTAACAACTAACAAGTAACAACTAACAGCTAAACTAAAATACACATGATTTCATTTTATTAATCTGGTCTGGATCTGGATCTGGATCCTGTAGACACGAGACAAAGAGATGAAAAAAGAAGAAAAAAAAACAAAAGAATGTGAAAGTTTTGTGATGGCCATCGACATTGCTAATTCAACTAGAGAATAGATAGATAGAGAGATAGTAGTGGCACTGACAAAGATGGAGAATGTGTACGAAGTGGGTAGAGTATGAGGTATATAAATGTAACTACAGCTACTGTGCTATACAGCTCTATCCTTTTATGTGGAATTTTCTAGAGTTTTGCACGATCCCATATCATACGTCCTCTACACTGTATGCTCCATACTTTATGCATTGCTATGGAAAAAAACGGATGGAGTATAGAGTAATAGAGTATAGAGAAAGGAAACTGTAGAAAAGTATAAAACCCTACAAAGTGCAGGTACAAAAAAGTATGTGCAATGTACAATGTACAATGTATAGGAGTCATTGAGAACGGTACTGATCTCTGGAATCCTGTATTTTACGTATATAACCTATGTATTCCATTATATTACTCCGTCTAGCTTATACAAAACAGATAAAGCCATATGGACGCCTGTCCTGTCCATGAAAATGAGAAACCTCTTTCTGTATTTTTCTTGTTCGACTCATCATCCTCCAGAATTTTGGTCTTCCCAAACAGCACTCCATCTTAACAGATATGTACAATGTACAATGTAGTGTTCATTGTACACAGTTTGAGAAGACGATGAACGTACTCATATGTAATATGCATTATGTAGATACATAGATTGATAATAGATGAGATACATGTGCTGTGGAGAAATGGGGAATGGAGAATGGAGACTCGAGAAAGAGGGAAAAGAAACCAATCCGAATGCCATTCCAATCCCCATCACAATGACACTTTTCTCCCTGAAGGAAATTATTTTTACTTTTTTTCTGTTGTCTACTTCCATCTTCCTTTTCTTTTTCTTCTTCTTCTTTCGGTCTTAGAAATTGGCTCAGTCATTGACATGAGAAAAATGACTGTAGTGATCAAGTTGTGAATATACCACTTTTACCTATTAGTCTCTTTCCTTCCTGTGCCTTCACTGCTCACTGCTCGGTGTTCAGTGTTCACAATGCCCAATACTCAATGCTCAATACTCAATAGTCAGTCGAAGCAGAAGTAATAGAAAATGTGTACTACCATCTACTATCTCTTATGTATTAATCTACACCCACGTACCCTTTGTGGAAAAAGCAGAGGTTGGACTCTCGTATAATGTACAATGTACATGCAATATATAGAATACAACCTTCTCTCGAATTCACCGTAAGTATATACTCTTTCGGATCCCGAGACTGGGACTGGAACTGAAACTGGAACTGGAAAGTCTCAGGATTAGAAAACCCAAAGATTTTAAGCTCAAAGGAGTTACAAATATCATGTGTGTGCTTTAGCCAAAAAGAACCAAGGACAAAAATACAAATACGAATAGGAATAGGAACACGAATACGGATGCGTGATCATCCTTTCCGTGGAAGAAACTGGAAGTGGAGAAAAATGGAGAATAGAGATCGAGTACAAGAGCGTCTTGGGAAAAAAAGGAAAACCTAATCGACTTCAATACAAGTAAATAAATGACTGTGAAGGTGCCCATGAACATGAACGAAAATTGCAAGTGAAGTTGCTTTATTACCTTCCACTTGGAGTTTGGGTCCTGAAAATCCTCTATATATGTATATCTTTATAGATTTTGTGCAGCCCTATATGTCTCGCGTATCCTCAGGAAAATAGATACTCATTGATGATTGAGTGAAATGATCTAGCTTGAAATGAATGTGTATAGGCATACTTTCTTGAAAATGCGTTTTACCTGTACAATGAATAATGTACAACCTACAAAAATTTACGTGAAAGAAACGTGCACCATGCATAGACTGTAGATTTTAAATGCTGGAGCGTATTCGTGTAAAAGTGTAGTTTGTTCAAGTCCAAGGAATCCATTTGTATTTGCATATGAATTCAGTTAATAGTGAATAATGTAGTGTATATTACAAGGTAAAGAGTAAAGAGTCGTTATAGGTTCCACTAAACTATACCTTTTTTGTAGGAAGAGCTTGAGTAATGTTTGCTTTCCCCTCCATTTTTTATTTTAATGGTGTGAATGTGAATTCCTTTTTGTTCCTCTTCCTACTCTTGTTTTTCGTTTTTTCCTTCAATGGTACTTTTTGTATTCATAAAAGGACTTGAAAATAGTAATCGACCCATTTCCGACATCCGGAATTTTAATATGTGTTGAAATTGCCCAGAATCATATTTAGCCAAAGGAATCATACTCGAATTTGACTTTGCTCTTATTGGTGAGTATTTGTAACTCAAGTCATCGATCAGTAAGTAATACATTTTACTTTTGCTCCTTAATTTTAATTGTTAAACAACTTATTTTCCCCTCATACCGCATAGCTCATACTAAACTTCTGCAAGTCTTTTTTTTCTTTGTTCTTCCATGGAATAATGAGTTTAGATAAAAAATTAAAAGCTTTCGCTTCTTTTCCCCTTGAATTTATGTTGTATATAACGGCCTTTACTTTTGTACCTTTTCCTTTTGTATCTTTTCTTGTCTCTTGTCTGTTAAGAAGACAAAGGTTCTTCATTTAAATCAACCACCATCATGTAGATACTATTACTATTTATTCTTTACGACGGTTGTTGGTTTCTTTGGGATTCAAGTCGACTTAACTCAAGTAGACTCGACTCGTCACAACTCAACTCAACTCAAGTCTCCAGTCTCCAGTCTCAAGTCTACTCATGGTTTCTGGTTTCTGGTGTCTGGCTTGTGAGGTTTGGATCGTGATAAATTATGAACGTGAGACGTGCAGGTTGTTGCTGAGCTGGACTGCTTTGTAAACTGTATAATAAATAGAGAGTCAAGAGTGAGTTTTGGATTGGATTGAGTTGGTCTGATCTGGTCTGGTCTGGATTGGATTGCTGAATCGTGGTTTTTACTTCCACTCACTGTACATTGTATGGCATAGTACACGTATGTTTAAATTAACTATGAACTATGAAGAATCCATGTGTGTACACAGAAGAAGAGTAAATACATAATTGAAAAGCTCACGGTATCTAAAATATATATCAATATGTTTGTATATAGAATGCTCAATCCTCACGAAACTGACTCAGCCTGATGTCTGATGTACAAATATTACACTTTGTATACTTTGTACTCTTTCCTCTTGTTGAGCTTGCAGCTTGAAGGGACAAGAAAACTGTATACTGTATACTGTACATTGTGCATGGAAAATGGGAAATCACCTAATGGTTTACGTGAATTTCCCCCATTTCACTTATTTCCACATGAGTTTTCCCTATGTCTTCCTTCATCTCGTTTGTCGTTTGTAGTTGATTATACACTTTATATACAGTGCATCGTCCATAGTCCATAGTACATGGTACACAATGGACAGCACACAGCAGCAATCTTCTAGTAAATTAAATTAAAATTGAATTTTCTCTAGTTTAATGACTGTCTTTGTTAGAAACACCATTTATTTAAACTGTATTATGTATACGGTACAGACTACATTCCGAATACTGTATACTGTATAATCATCCACCACACTCATCCGGCTTTATAAATACATCATTTGGTACTTATACATCATTTGGTACTTATACATCATTTGGTACTTATATCACTTTCTCCCTTGCGTTTTCAATTTAAAGTTTTAAAATACAGTTGCAAATGCAGATAGAGATCCAGAGAAAGCAAAGAAAGTGCTAGACACAATGATATATAGGAAAACAGATGGTATCTGAATCTGTATCTATATAAAGTAGAGAAAAAGCTCTCAGTTTCAAGAACTTGGACCATTTCTCTCTAGCCTAGTTTTACATTTACAAGCTTTTTATGTCTGCATACAGCATAATATAATATACAGGATAGAATATAGAATAAATGCAAATTGGGAAATGTATAGGTATTAAATTGGAGACTATTGTATAGAAAACGCGTCTTACTAGTTACTAGTAATCGATTAAATTTGGAACAATAGTGAGACATGCACAATATAAAATATACATATATTACATATTATGATACACTTGGAACAGGCAGACTGAGACTGTGAAAGATGAGAACAGAGAACTGAGAACAGGAAATAGAGAATAGACATTTGACGTGAGAAATGAATGTAACATGCCATTCATGTGTGGGTATGGAGATTTTCTCATGTATACTTTTACTATTCTATTGTATCAATAGAATAGTGAGTCTTTTCCAATATTATCAAGGTTTCACCATGATAAAACAAAACATAAATAGTACGTGTTTTTTATGTTCATCTATGCTTCCATCTTTCCCTTTTCTATTGAGGAATCCTGTCGCGGGGATTGTTGAAAACCTATTTCCTATTTACTATAGGTAAGCTCTTCTGTAGTCTTTGAATTTATTTGGAATGTTCCCCACCTTTTTCTGTTTGAAGTTTTGATCCTGCTACAAAAAAAGTTCAAATTGCTCATACAAATCAATGCTACAGTCATAATGCATGTAAAAACATCCCTTTTGAATCTAGAAGGTAAAATCCAGAATCTAAAATCTAAAACAAATGTAGAACAATTCAAAGGAAGCTTGAAAATCTGGAATTTAAATTTTCACTGTTCCTACCCAATCCTTTCTTCCTTTATGTGCAAAAGTAATAAAGAATGGGATTCTACATCATTTTCAGGAGTCTACAGTCTACATGCTAAATCCTACCTCTGTAATTCACATTATCCGTGTGCATTCAATTTAAATCAATAATCCAAGTACAGACAAATGAAATATTTCGGAGATTGGAGATTCATTCTTCCCATTTTATACATTATGCATAAAATCGGATTCTCCTCTTATTTTCCTCCACTCATCATCTATTTATCTATCTATTTATTCAACTGTATTTAATATTTATAGCTTAAGCTTACGGCTATCCAAGTCTACATAAATATAAAATATACACATGTAGGAAAATGGTAGACAAATCCAATCCGATCCAATGTTTTGGAGTTGAACGATGGAGTGAAAGTATAAGACTGTGCTTTGTTTCTATGATATCCATAGATTTTTGCTTGTTCTTTATTTTTCTATTGCGTATATTGTATAATATTTATATTGTACATGTGTTATTTTACCCATCATTTTTGCATGGTTTCCTGCTAAATGCTAAACTAAATCAGTCGTCAGTTCTGAGTACATTGAGCATCGAGTATTGAGTATTTAGCATTGAGCATTGAGGACTAAACTCGGAAAATTGAGAGCGTGTGGGAAAGAGATAAAGAATTTGAGATTCGAGAAAGCAGAAAAGGAAACAGAAAATATAGTGAGGAGAAAGCTGGAATATTTTCTGCTGTGGTACACAATTTTCTCAAGTTATTTCCTTTGTTTTTACCAAAGGAAACACGGTATGGTATAAAATGGAGTGCATTCGTATTTGGCATTATACCACTTTGTACTCTTTGCATTCTATATTCTACAGTCTACACGGCTTTGAGTTCATAAAAACAGAGAGATGTTCTCGCTCGTAAATATTTTCATGTTGATAGTTCATGTCGATATATGCTATAGACTACAGACTACAGACACTTAAAAAATTGCCTCAACTCTCTCCTCTCGTCCTTTTTTTTTATTCCAACGAATTATTGCGCAGACATGGAGCAAGATCACTTTTCTCCCATTGTTTCATGTATTCCATGCATTACGTCGATCCTAAATTTGTCTTTTCCTGTACTTTGAAATGTACTTTTTTTACACAGAATACAAAACTAGTAAATGGCTTTGAGCACTCTGTACGCTGTACTCTGTACAAATGAATATAAGGAAATATAACTACGTGTTCTACATACTGCATACTTTACTCTTGAGTCTGGAGTTTGGAGTCGTTAACATAAATGCAAGATTACACTTCCTGCTCTGTTTGCATGTTGGTCTTTTAATACTTGTATTTTGTGTATTTTGTATGAATACTCTCATATTGCAGGTTTTTTTATGAAAACCAAGGAACAGGAATTAAATTAGATTCCGAATTCTGGATGCTGGAGAAAATTAGGAAAACGGAATGAAATTGGAGAAGAACACTTAAAAATCCTCTTGACGTAACCTATTTTTTCGTCTACGTTTTTGGTATTCAGTGTTTGGTATGAGTTATCATAAAAACCACGAAATGACGGGCTATAGAAATATTAATAAAATTGTTTTACTTTTTCAAGAGGTTTCATAATACAAACTCCGTGCTTAATGAAAAAATGGGAAAAACGTAAAAAAACACACTAGAAGATCAGAGTTCAAAAGTTCAAAATTAAAACTTAATTGCCTTGGCGTAATTGGATATGCAGAAGAGGAAGAATTTGGAATTTGGTGCGATATCAAATCATCCTCTTCAAACTTCAAATGTCCTTCAAAAAACTAAAATCGAGTTTGCCTTCGAGTTTTGTTGAGTATCCTTTGCACTCAGTTTTTTCATTTTACACTGGTACAAAATACAAGATAATAATAATAATGCTTGTTTGTTTCTTACCTGTGGATAATTGGAGTAGGTAGCGAAGCCATGTATTTCCACTTCCTGGGAAGCTAGCTAAGGCGACGGTAGCTCCAGGCGGCTCGCGGTAATGGACCGGGGCACATTTGAATATAGTCCGACTTCGCATCATATCATTAATTGAGCCTACATCTCGACTTGAGTGTAAATTAATTCGACCACCTCCACTCCTCTCGATTGTTATCATCCCCGGACTTTGGCCATTACTATTATTATTATTATTACTATTACTTCCTGTCCGCATCCCCGACCCGTAGACAGAGTCTATAAAAGAGCCATTCTGAAAATTATCAAAAATAATAATAAAATTAATATCATTCCTCCTGTTCTCAACTTTTACTTTCTTGAAATTCATTTATATGCAGAATGCGGAACCACTCTAAAATTGATGCCATTTCTCCTGTCTTTATACTTAATACTTAATACATACAAAATACTACAATACTTTACGTTGTACACGATACTGTGCGTACATTGTACATCCTCAAATAAGCTGTATTCATGTCAAATACTGTTGAGTTTGAGAGAAAGGACTCCTTCTCGTGTGCATCAAGTATCAAGTATCAACGCAGAGGACAAACTCAAAATAGAACTCGAAAAGTTTCTCAACTGTGAGAAGGAAATTTTATAGTTTTTACATGGCACATTGTCAAAAGTTGGACAAAAGACTTGTGATTGTCTCTCAAAACCAGATACCAGGTGTTTTGAGCTTTCAGTTTTGAGCTTTGAGAGGATAAAATATAAATAAACAAAACTTATGATTTTCTATTTTGTTTATTATTTTGAAAAGTAAAACTTTCTCTTCCATGTTATAATGGTCGAGTATATACTTTACAGTGTATATAAAAATTATATTTTGATAAGAATGGATAAAGTACAAGGAACAAGAGCAGAACAATAAATAAGAGAAAAGTATAATGGTAAATATCATTATTTTTATTCTGGAGCTTAACAATAGCGGATGAATGGAGAACGGAAGAACGGGGAACGGAAGAAAGAGGAAAGGAAGCAGAAGGTAACAGAAGGTAACAAACCAAACCAAACCACTAAAACTTTCAACGTTTATTTTACTTATTTCATTGTAAATTATTTTCAAACACTTGATGTTTAAACTTTGGCTTAAACTTTAGTTGTTTATTCTGTTGGAGAAAGTTTTCCTGGGAAAGTATAATAATACATAAGACATGTTATGTATATTTTATATTATTTGTACAAACTTGTTGGAATATATGAAATAGAGGTACAGTGTACATTGTACAGTCTACGTGCAAAATTTATCACAGATGTTTTCCACTTTCCATTTTCTATTCAAAATGATTACGAGTTTTCTCCCCACGTGTACATGAAAAACAGGATTAACAATTGAGAATCACGATGTATCCAAGTAAATGATAAGGATCTACGGAGAAAAAGATAATATGCAATATGGAGATGCTGCCCACGCACACCACACACTCCATTCTATACTACATTTTAAAACGTATTGTTATTACTGTCACCATGACGGTGAAAAGTAAAAAGGAAAAAGCGTCAGGTCCTCCGCGTATAAATTATTGTCATTGCATTGAGCTGGGAACTAACGAGTAAGTGGGATTATTAAGACCTTGTAGATTGTAGATTGTAGACCCTCTGAACTGTACAGTGGAGTTTCCGAGACCTAGATACAGATACAGATCTCCTAGTTAGTGAACATCTTCTTATATGTAGAATGTAGAATGTGGAGCTTGAGCTCAAGACGTGAACAATTTAAGCGGAAAGTGGCTTTTTGAAGAAACCAGAAAAATAGTAATGGATGTGACGGAGACGACAAGAAGGAACGACTCTACTCCTTCTTTCTCTACTGTTTCTTCATTCTCTATTCTCCATTTTCCATTCTCCATTCTCGTTCCCATGGAGTAATATTGACTAAAAGGAGGCTGGAAGCTGGAGGCTAGAGGATCTAAATTGATCTTTGAGCCAAAAAAGCCAAAATCCCCATCTACAAACTACAGAGACGGCAGAGACGACAGAGTTCAGACTAACCAAAATATATTATGCATGTACATAAATACATAGGTTTTTTACATACTTTCTCCTTAATGTAAAGATCAAGTGACTGGAAGGCTCGGAGGCTCGGAGGTAGAAATCAGTAGGCAAGCAACACCCACGTTTCTCATAAATACATCTCAAGGCTCTCGCCATATACCTAACCTACATAATACATAAGTCAAATGCCAAATCCCACAAATGGTAGTAGGAATTTGTACAAGAGTTAAAAAGGTAAAAGCTATAGTTATGGTTTCTGGTTGCTCTTGTGTTTTTTTGCGAGTTATAAACACCAAATACACAACAAATTGTAAACAAGAAATGTGAAAAATCACAGGGTCCTTTAGTTACGACTTGAGAGATCTTAAGTAATTTTCTACAAAATTCTCATGTTGCCGTGGCTACAGTTTTATCAATCAAACGAATTTTATAATTTTAGTTCTGTAACCACGTGATACCAATTTCATCGTTAATTGTACATAGCAGTTTTTGAATTTGGGTGGTTGCAAAGAGCAAATTACTCAAAAATTCGACTGAATTGAGGCTACGGACGTCGAAAGGATCATTTTGAGTAGTCACATGACAGTAAATCAAATGCACTAAATTTGGACACATAAAATCGTAGTTTAATTCATCATGGCTGCCGAAGTATAAAAGTGTACTCCACGAGACCAAGTATACTTTGTTCTACATCTAACATTGAACTTTTCCTCAAAAAATTAGAAAAATCTGTAGTCCATAACAATGTCCAAAAAATTAATAAAGCCCAAGAAACCGCCCAAAATCCACAAAAACTAAAAACTTTCCAGTTTTAGTAAACTATGAAATGGGACATGAGTCAAAGTATTTTTGTGCATAAAATCAAAATTTTAACTTTTATGGATTATTCATAATCCACGATTATCGATTTTTGCCATTTTGTGAACAAAAATGACTACTTTCTCATTTTGTGAGAAAACTGCTAACCCAATGGGCGTACTCTCAAAGCAAGAGTTGTTGCTCATGGTCTGAATTTACTAATTCCTTTTTACCCGGTGCAAAAATATTGATATTTGGCTGAGAAACGGAGAAAAACGTTTTTGAAAGTTCAAGCAAACGCAGACATTAGTTACTTTATAACAAAAAATTGTTGCTATGGGTTTTCGTAACTAAAGAAAAATGGAGGATCGTATAGAATTATTCCAAGTACTTTGCTTCCATGGAACTCTTCAGCTGATATCATCTGGTTATTTGAAGCTTGAAATATCAAATATCAAGTTGAACAAACATTTCTCATCTAATTTAAATTAAAGAAAGCCTTATTCTACATTTGATATAATATGATGGTTGATAGTTTATGTTGTTTGTACTAGCTTCTTGTTTTTCAAGTGGAGCTTTAGAATTTTAATTTCAGCTCTCCAATTTTAATGAATAGACGAATATACATTATACATGTAAAATTCCTAATTTCTAATTTGTCCTTTTGTGCAACTATACAATACATTTAATGAATCAGGTATAATTTATACTGACTTGTGAGTGCACAGATGATACCATTGAAGTTTATAACATAACTTAATGAGAATAGCAATATTGCAATATCTTCAATAAAATTTAAAAAAAAAATCATTTCGCTGGAAAGCCCAAATTAAAGATAGATGCAAAATTCAAAATAGAAAACCAAGAGAGAAGAGACAAGAGAAAAGAGACAAGAGAGAGACTGAGAGTGAGAGGAGGCAAAGAAGGCGTCTAATATTCATGAAGTTGCTGTGGTTTCACACAGACTTTTCTGGCTTTTGCCACATCATACACTTGACTTAATTTGGTCGGTTACTGTTTCCAGTTTCCAGAAATTTCCAGTCCTGTGTAGACTCTAACAGTTTCAGTGAAACCAGCATGGCAATCTGTGTCGTCTTCAATATGTAGCTTCAATAGTCATATATCATAATAATATAATATATTACAAGCTTTTTATCACATACCATATTCGTAATATACACAACTCACATAGTTCTTTCTATTTTCTCTATGTACACATAATATATATAATATATATCAGATTATACCGTTTTCTTTCATTTTCATAATGTGCTCCACCAACTCGACGACTGAGTATTTACTTTCCCCATAAATGATCTCTGTCTTTCTCCCTCCCTTTCTTTCTCTCAGAGTTCAGAGTGTCCATTTAAAACTTTTGTTCGTTCTTTCCCGTGAACCGTGCTTTCAATTCCAAATCTAAATCCAAATCCCAATCTTCGACTTTGATTTCAACTTCAACTTTATTACGAGAGTCCATGATTCCATGAGTCATCTATTCTGGTTTCCCCTTCCATCAGCTGTCTTGTACATGTGTGTGTTACATGTAAAAGATAAACTCCAAACTCCAAACTCCAAGCTCCACTCTTCATTCTGCATACTTCATACTTCATACGTTATGCTCCATGTTGAACCTCATTTTATGCAAACAAGTAAAATATAATAAACGTGGCTCGTGTGTACACATAAATGAATGTAGAATGTACTTTCTCCCATTAGAATTTAGTATGTTATATGTAATATGCTTATCCAAATAAAATACATGTACGCTTGTACATTGTACAATCGAGGTACAAGTGATTGATGGATGTGACCGTCCTCGACCTCCCAATGTATTTACTTTTCCCACACACATACACAATACAAACACTATCCATCTGCATCATCTACTCTTCGTCTCTTGTTCTACCATATGGTGACAATTCTGAAGTTAGTGCGTATGCATTCAAAATTAATTGTTGTTTTGCAATCCCGTGGAAACATAAAAAGACACTTTATATTCAGAAAAAGAGAAAATTATGGATTTATACTTTCATTCAATCATTTGGTAGGTACGATGAAACACAAGATTAATTTGAAAGGACCATGAAAAATATAAATTTTACTGTGTAGTAAATATTATAGAAGTTTTAAATAAATTTCAAGCGGGAAAAATTCCATTCAAGTCAAAATCATGCATGTGCAATGAAAATGTAAAATGTACAATATACACAATAAAGAGGCTGGAAAAGAAGGTGAATCCGGAATCTGGAATCCAAAAGCTGGCTGTTTAAAATACTTTCCTCCTTTTCAATGTCCAAAGTCTTTGTTCCCTTGACAGATGATTATGAAACTGAGGAAGGCTTAACACTCGAAATTCAAAACTCAACATTCAACATGCACTCATTCCTCGTTTTGGTTTTATTCTCCTTTTTTTTGGTTGTCACTGCCAAGTCTTGGTTCACTTTCGTGTCTTGAGTCCGGAGCCTTGACTCTTGAGTGTTGAGTGTTGAGTGTGGAGTGGTGAATGTTGAGTATTTTTGGCGTGTGCATTTCGGTATTTATGTGAATGGATACCAAAATGCTTTGAATTTTTTCGGTGATTGGTATTCATAAAAATAAATGATGTGGCCTCTCCTTTCCCCGTAATAGTCTAACAGCTAGCAGCCGTGCACCTTTGCGACAGAGAGACAGAAAGAGAGAGTATCCGACATTTTTACGATATTCTAAAAAATCCACTTTTCTCCTACACTCCATTTTCCATTCTACATGCTACATGTGCTTTATGCTTGATGCTTATGTATAATACTTTAAATTTGGTGTGAGTTTTTGCAATTTAGCATTTTCCCATAAATTTGTTATTCTGCCCGACCTTCCGATTTTATAACACCCTTCGGCTGGAAACTGGAATTCTTCCCCTTTATCATCAAAGTTTATTTGATAAAAAAAAATAAATGAAACGCTTTCCCATGAATGAGGAATGAGTGTATTGAGTATTGCGTATTGGGAAGTCAGTACTGATGAATACAGAGAGAGAAAGATAGAAAGAAAGTGGTTTGGAGTTTGGAGCTTCCAAGTTGAAAGTTTTCACCTCGTAAAAATCGAAAGCAAGTTGGTTCTGAGGAGCGGAGAAAGTTGAGAATGTAAACAAAATGTTTTTCCTTCTTTATGTATTTTTATTAGAAAAATATGGAAATGGAAAAAATCTCTCTCTAGGCTAGTTTCAAGTGTTCAGTGTTCACTGTTCAAGTGTTTTGTGTCTCATGTTCAAAAGGTAGGTTTTGATATTTTCAAAGTGTTAAAATGCATCAGTTTTCCTGTGCAAGTTTGCCTTTTTCTGCTGCTTGCTGTTTGCTGTTCCAAAAATATATACACAGTCGCGGTAACCGTGGAGTTACGTACTGTGTACACGGTAAACTGTACATTCTTAGTGTTCCTTTCTCCTATGAAATCACTCGCAAAAATGTTCCCTATCCTTTTCTTCTGCTTGAATGTTGAATGTTGAATCTCAAATCTAGATTCTAGATTCTAGATCAAAGATTGTGGATTTCTCAAGACCCGGATTTGGGACTTTGGATTTACATGGATTTTGAAGGAGATTCTTATGCAAGTTTTTTTCTCCTCTATTCAACATTCAAAGTTGGTCATGCAGACAGAGTTTTGGATACACATATTATACGGATAAAATACATGTAGAATGTAGATGTGTAATATTGTAATATGTTGGACTTAAATGCACATGTATACGTATAGCTGTGTTCAACAAAGTTGAAAGTTTGCCTTGAGCAATATTGATCACAAGATATCAACCAATTGGATCAATACGTGTGGCCATTCTTACTTGAATATCTTGTAGTCTCAAATCTAAACCGTAAACTCCAAAGTCACGAAGCACGAAGCATATGAAAGCACTTTTCTCCTTTCATTATGTTTTTCCATTTGCTTTGAAATCCCGAGTTTGGGATTCATACTCGTTTCAAAATCAATTTACCGCCAGACGCTAAACGTTAAACGTTAAACGCTAGAGCATTCAAATAGATTATAGATCTGCATCAAATTGGAAATTGAACAATAAAATTTATGAATGAATACACCATGTGCACTTGTGAGGTTTAAACAAAAAAAACCAGTTGAACTATATATTATAGAGTTGAACTTGCGAAATTCAATTCTTATTCAATTCAATCCTGAAATTAGGAATCGAAAAGAAAAAGAAAGCGAGAGTTGTATAAAGATTAAGAACTTCTATTCTTTGAATCAAAACTTTTAAACTTTTGTTTTCCGCTTTGTAGTCAATAGTCAAAAGTCAAGAGTCAAAAGTCATTATTCCAATTTCATTCATGATATTTCCAAAAGTCTATGCTTCAAAGCCACCAAAGAGGAAGAAAATGCTCACTTTCACATCAAATTACCCACAGGAATAAGGAAACCTTTACCATTTTATTTTTAAATCTAGGAAACACCAGAAACGAGAAAGCAAAGAAGGAAATAACACGTCAAAAGCGCGGATTATGGATGACGGTTTATGGTTTATGGCTTATGGCACTAGGTAAAATATTTTTGTGGGTTAGGATAGGTTAAATCCATAAATCCCAACCAAAAACAAGTCTAACAAATGTTACAAAAAATAAATGGATTCCAACATCCTACGCTCAATTTTTTAGTACAAAAGATAAAAAAAAATGTAAAGAATAAAAAGAATGAAAAAGTCGACGTTTTTCTCCTACAGTGAGTCTTCAATTTGATGATTTGAATTGGATTTATATAGATTTTACTTAAACTAAAGTAGACTAAAGAAGACAGCTCTGGCGATTCTTTTCCCCTCCTACACAAACTCTAACCAACTCCTCTGTTATTTTCTATCGGTTGTCTCAACTTTTCACAACTTTTCAAACACCGATTAACTCCTTAAAGCCTTTACACTTTATACTTTTACATTTTACACTTTACATCTCCGGATTTCCGCAGAAAAGTAGGTACACTGATTCTGGTTCTGACTCTGAGTTTTGCTACCAAAGTGACAGCTCAGATGATAAAGTCAATGAAAAGTAAATCCATGTATCTTATACATATGTATTATATATATACTTATTATGTAACGGACAGTAACTTGCGCTCTTTGCAAAATACTGTATGAATAAGAAAGAGTATTCTTATTCCCTCTCAAAGCTCTATGTTTAAGTGTAGAATTTTGAAGAAGCAAGAACGGAAAAAGATTTGCAAGGAAAGTGATGCATATATATTATATATGTACAATGCCAAAGCCCAAAGCTCAAAGCCAATGTACAGTGTACAGTTTGTAATATATTATTGTATATTATCTGGATGTGTTGAAACCTATTTATAGAGTAAAAGTGAAAACTCATCGATCTTACTCAAACCTTTCAACTCTTGTCTCTCATTTTAATCTTCCCTTTGACAACTTTCCATTTCCGCTCTTCTGTTTTTCGGCTATATGCAGAATACATATGTACATATGTATATGTATAACTTATATACGTGTAAACTGGAAAAATCTCGCCTTTCCCCACATTCCATCTTACTTATTATTCATGGTCATTGCTTTGAGATTCGAGGTATTTGTTCAAATCACTTTGACTTTTTAGATTTTTGTAGCAGGGCCCATTGTCAATTTATTTACTTAAGTAAAATGTAAAATACCTAATCCAGTTCAGTTTCATCCATCGGTGGTTTAAGAACTTTCTTTCACGAGAAACAAGAAATGTCTTGACTTCTGTTGATAACTTTGTTGAATTTAGATAACAATGTAATTAAAACAATGGACTTTATATCTTTGGACCGTCCACCATAAACTATAATTGATATAACTGCTGACTTGTGACTTGTGAGTGAGCCATCGAATAACTAGCTCATTTTACCTTCTTCAGATGTATTGAAAGAATGTACAATGTACAGTGGAGAGGAAGAGGAACCCTGATCTGTAGATTTGTCTTATATTTGAGAAGAAAAGGTTTACTTTTGTATGCGTTTATATGTTTTTGTATGCAATCTAACATCTAACAGTTACGATTAGATCGGATCGAATCTTACTTGCTATACGGCTCAGGTTTCAGGTGTTTCCAATACAAATAATGACTTTGGAAAATTGCAAGGGGAAAAGCTTACTCGGAATCTGGCATTGAAAACAAAAACTATTCAAAGAACAGATGACAGTAGATGCTAGATAGTAGATAGTAGAAACAAAGCTTTTGCTATTTATTCTTCCATGGAATGATTGTCCCAGGGTTCTTTGTTCTTTTGTAATTCTCACCTAGACACCCTATCCTCTATACTATTAACAATTAAAAAGATATCGTACATCTTTGAAGCGATAAATATTCAATAGAAATAGAAGATGCTCTTCAGGCAAGAGAGAATGTGAAATGTAAAATGAACTTCTTTCTCTTTATGAATCATCAAAGTTTGTCGTAAAGATATTCCTATGTGTACTTTGCAAAAACTGTATGAGATGGAGAAAGGAGACGGAAATACAATGTGCAGCGACAAAGACTTGAGAATTCAGAATCCAGAGTATCAAATTTAAAATGACGTTTCTGAAATCCAGAATCTAGACTCTAGATTGTTTGAAATGTGACAAGGAGCTAATAAAACGGATATGAGCATTGAGAATTGAGCATTGAGTATGAGAATAAATATAGAGAATGACTCATAGAAAAGGGATAAAATGAAGTATTCCCAAATGTATATACATTATACATGCATAATTTTATATCTATTGAAAAACCACCAACTAGAAAATCACAGTCTTTAGGAAAATTACAGATATATTCTATTACTACTCCTAATACTGCTACTCTGCTACATATTAATATAATGTGACATGAAAGAGGAGAATGAAAATAATATCATACTTATACATGAGTAATATGAATATATTTCAAAAGGATCCATCATCATGATCCAGACTTTATACTTTATACAATAAAATGTGAGCACACTTTCTAGATTTTGATACCTTATCCATCCGTACTGTATATTGTAGAAAAGGAATGAATGAGTGAATCCAGTCAAAAGACGATGAAGGAGGAAAATAAAGAAGAAGAAGAAGAAGAGGAGGAATTGACGATGACTTTTCTCCGTTCCCGTTAGATCCAATAAGCTAGAATTTAGATCCAGATCTAGAACCAAAACCAGTTCCAGTTCCAGATTCAGATCCACTTTCTTTAGCGTTGATGTACTGCATTTTATTGTACAGTGAGTACATGATATATTATGCATACATTGTATAGTGTACCACATGTGAGTTGGATGTGTACATTGTACATTGGTTTGGCAAACCAAAATCAAATCAAGTTTCATGATCACGACTCTCCCATTCGTTACATCAATCTCCTGGTTCCTGTGCTTTGCCCGTGCCATGACTTTCTCCAGTTGCATTGCTTTGGTTTGCTTTGGTTGACAGAGATTTTAGACAGAGTCTTGAATCTTGAATCTCAAGAGAGTGTCTTAGTCTCAGCCTCTTTTTATTTTTGTGTCTATATTCAACTTTCATTTGTGTTTCTTCTTTGTTGTGTATGATTCTTTCTTTTTTCTCCATTTTCTACTCTACATTCTCCGTTCTCCGTTCTCCGTTTGGCGAACAGAACATATGTGTCATTCGTTTTGAAATAGTTTTTGTACAATGTACACACACATGTGAACCGTATGAGAGAAAGTTGGATAAGACGGACAGTTTGAACAAATGGTATTTTTCCATTTCCATGTCTGCACTGTACATTATACATTGTAAATACGTACAGGGATAAGGATACGGATAAATGCATGTATTTACGAGTAATACACACCAACAGTATCTGCTTTCCATGGAGATGTGGCACACACACATATACATCTTTTTTTTTGTGTGTACACATGAAAAGCAGAAACTCTCCATTCCATTTCATTTCGTCTGATTTCATCACAACTCAGCACTTTCTTCTTGTTCAATCTTTTTATGTGCGCCATCATCGGAAATTCGCACTCCACTCTTTTCCTCTTTTCCATACTTTCCCCCTTCCTCTTCTTCCTCTTTTTTCTCTTCTTCCTCTTGTACATGTTCCTACTTTCACTAGAACGTAGGACTCATCTCATCTCATAGATTGTAATGGACCATCAGGATAAGAAGTGGTATCAAAAAAACTCATCCTATTTCCCATTTCCCATTTCCATCCACATTCATGGCCAACTCAACTCAACTGAGCTCAAACCAACTACACTTGCCATGAAATGTATATGTGTCTCTGAAATATCATAAGATATAAGATGACACAAAACTAACACGCGTCCAAGTATGACATTCTATAGATACCATACTAGACACTAGACACATCAATATTGAGGTTGTTCCTCCTTCCTTTCTTCTTGCTTTCAAGTGACAACCACTGTATAAAACTGGCATACGTCATGCACACAAATTGTACTATACGAATAAAAAGTTGTCAACAAATGCATGTACAATGTACAATGTAAAATATTTTTACAAGGACATGGAGCATATACAGAAATTTCTTAACAATATTGATGCATTATACTT
>JABASP010002313.1:0-21092 GCA_019776565.1 Sminthurinus signatus | reverse complement strand
AACTATTCTTAGCCGTCGGATACGGATTTGTCGAAGCACTATACAGAGTTTCTTCCCGTCATTTGACGGGCGTTTTACTTGTACTTGATATCGTACCATGATCATCATTGTCATTACTATGATTATTTCATTGTACGGCTTCATAAAAATTTAATATTTAATTGATCACGCGCTCTTCTCACATCACTCATCACTCAAATCACACAGAATCGAAGAATCAAAGAGACGAAAGATACCGAATGGAGAGTGGAGAGGGTTCCCTGCGCTTTCTTTTGCTTTGCGTTTATCTCCATTCAAAATTCAAAACTGTATTATCTGGTTCCACTTCAATCTCAATTCTCAAGTTTCCATATCTTTGTTTCAATATATTATAGTCAAATGTACTCTATGCATACATTGTACAATGTACACACAATGGAAATGCATTTCCAATGTGGTACAATTGAATCTTTAGCAAAATGCAAATACAAATACAAATATAAAACTGTCCATGGATGACCATGTTGTACCTCTATTATACATATAGCTTTTAGCTTTTACTATGGCAACTGATTCATGTAGATTTCATATGTATCTGCTTGTATAATATGTGGTGTATGATGCATACAGATTACAGATAGGTCATAGTGCATAATATGCGCTCTGGACGTAATTACATTAAACTAAAGGACGGGATTAAAGTGAAGTTCAGGCAACTACTAGGTCGAAGGTACCCTCTCGTTTTGTATGCATGATGCATGATTGGTATTAAATTTACATGGGTAACTTAGACTGACAGATAGACGCAGCACACTCAGCACTCGCGAACAAACGGACAAATTTTGAATGTTGAAGGGTTGCGTATTACGTATTTTGATGTTGACGGGTGTAGATTGGAGTAGGGAGTATAGAGTAGTAGATGTCTGGAAGTATGAGGATTGAGGATGATTATGATTATGCTTATCGAATTTCGAATTACACAATTACACAGATGTAAACTTAGCTTCCTCGTCCATATAAGAATAGGCATAATGCATAACATATTATACTATAATGGTACAATGTATGTGCAATGTGCAATGTTCAATGAGCAAGTTTCAAAGAGTACAAAGTACAAAGAAGTACAAGTTGGGAATTACTTTTGTTTTATATTATCATTTCATGTAATTTTTATTTCATACACATTTGTAATCAAAAGTATTAAAAAATGTTGTATTGTGAATTAGGAGGCAGAGAATAACTTAATTTGAGAATTTTAAATGCAACAACTTTGTACTTTGTACGTACATGTGTGTGTTTGTTTGTGTGTGTTAAATCAGACTGATGAGTAGCTAAGTGGATTGTATTGTTTTATTGTTTTATTACGTCTTCATCCGTCTACGTCCGTCCTGTATTCACAATAAGTTATTAGTAAAATGCATCAAGCATCAAGTTAATGAATTGCAAAGAGAGAAACCACCATCAGAAGAATAATAATTTAGCTAATTAAATGATGAATCGTTCCCATTCCATGAAATTGTATGCGTCAGGGAGATGAATGTACAATGTACAGTGTAAATTGTACAAAGATATAGAGTATAGAGTATAGAGATACAGACTACAGACAAGAAAAAAAGATAAAACAAGAAATAGGCAAAGTTGTGAATAAGAGTATTTGGTTTTGTATTTTGTGTGTTGTCTAGTTTTTGAAGGCTGGTGTAGAACTAACCAACCGACCAAAAAACTAACCAAATGCACAAAAGTAATGTAATGTTAAGTGTTTGTAGTTTGTACTTTGTACTCTTTTCTTCTCCATTAATAATAAGAATGTGTACATATAACATACATATATCTAATATCTAATATCTAATACATGTACTTTGCTCACTCTTAATTCTTAATACATTTTCTCCCAAATTTCTCCATTTCCACTCCCTCTCATTTCTTTTCTCTCTTATCCCTTTCTGAATTGGATGATCCGATCCAAAGGATAAAATTTTGACTATACACTTCCTGCACTAAAAGACAAAACTTGCAACTTAGCATTCACCATTTACCATTATGAAAGCAATTAATTTAAAACATTCAGCATGAACGATGAACAATGAACAAATGAGTACGGGAGAGTGAGGTGAAGTAAAGTGAGCAAATGGAAGTAAGAGAAATGTTTGCATAAGATGCACTCTGCGTGTGCCTTTGTGTGTGTGTATGTACCTATATGAAACCGAGGGCACAACGATGGGCGATGGGCGGAGGGCGGAGGAAGAGCAACTCGAAAGAAGGAAAGAAAGTTGTTTAGGAAATGCATAAATACATTCGTGTATATCCATCCATATTTATGTACATGTGTAGCCTAAATAGTCTAGCGATAATAATTAGGCTTGATATTTTGCGAATGACGGCAAATGAATCACCCATTTACCTAATCTCTCCTCCGTCTCTTATTTTCCATAATGGAGAAAAGAGAGAACCATCCCATCGCATCCTGTTTCTACTTTCTAGTTTGTACTTTGTATAAAGAAAAGATGTGGGAAAGTGGGAAAGGACAAGTCGTGAAATGGTAATCAGGGAAGCTCGTAGCTCTCCTTTACTTTACTTTGCTCCACCTTGCTCTATTACCTGCACCCCAAAACTATTTCTAAGGTACAAACTACAGACATTAGACATTAGACCTTAGACACGGACAGCTTAATATAAAGGCACAGTCCAAGTTAAAAACAAAGGAGAAAGTAAAGATAGAGACCGGACCAAAAGTACTCAATATCTCTTGTATGTGTATAGATCCTGATGTAGGCACAACGTACAATGTACAATGTACACACATTTAGAATCTAGATTCTAGAATGTAGAATGTAGAAAAATTATTCACCATTAGTTAGAGAAAGGCGGGCTGAGGAAGGAGAAAATGAGCGTTCATTAACAATCAAAATATATCATATATCACTGACTAATAGAGTGTGATATTACTTTGGGCACTGTACTTTAGAGCTCCAAGTACAAAAGCAAGGGAACGGAGAAAAAAAATCCAAAATCTAGATTCCTTCTTAGTAACAATCTTGAATAAAAAAACATACAGAACGTAAAAGTTGGGAGAAGGAATTCATAAGTATAAAACAAATAATAAGTGTAAAGTGTAGTAAATAGTGAGTACTAATGCAGGAGAGAAAGGAGAGGGAGAAACAAGTTTGTTTCTTAATTTCCTGTATCCACCATTGCGACAAGTACTAATAGCATAAGCTACAAACAACAAAGTATAAAGTACAAAAGTACAAACTGCAAACTATCAAGTATTAGCACAAACCCAAACAAAAGAAAACAAACCAGCTCCCTTTCTTCATGCTTTTTTACCCATACCCCATATCTCACTGCACACCATCCAGAAATAAAGCTCACATGCATGTTTTCTTCATTATAACTTCTCCTCAACAAATTACCATTTACCATTTAGGAATCAACAGGAAAGTTTTCTCCGCTTTCTGTGCTTTCTGTCCTTTGTGCTTTGTTCTGGACTTTCCCCTTAAAAAACACAATACAAAGTATCTCATTTTCACCTTTTTCTTCCACCTATTTATACAGGAGTAACCAGAGTTTTTCTACATGTCCATAAAGGTATTGTAATAAATTATAGAGAAACACACTACTACTTTTACTTAATTTTGTAATGTGTAGAGTGTAGTGTATAGAGTATAGAGTATAGATAGTACAAACGCTTTTACCTTTTTTGTTTCCAATTGTCAATTTAGCTCACGTCCCCTTTGCCACCTATTCAAGTTCATACTTACGAATACGAGTACAACTACAAAGATGACTATGAATTATGAAGAGGAATATGTGCGTAGAAAGTAGAAAGTGCAAAATGCAGCTTGATGCATTTTCATTACTGTACTGTGTCTGAAGAACGCATGGAAAACCTGTAGTTGTTCGTGTAGATCCGGAATCCGGAATATCCTGGAAAAATTCAGATATTAACCGAAAAGCAATTTAAACAATGTAGAAACGTGTTTAGTGTACAGCTTAGGATTCCGAGTAGTTTGTTTCGAAGGATTAAAATAGAAAATTTCTGTTTCGGAAATAACAATAACCATAATATGAACTTTCATTCATATTTCATATTTCATGTTGCATGTACAAAAAGTGTAGAGTGTAGAAAGTAGAATGTAGAATGTGTTCTGTACAATATATCCGATATGTATTGGATTTGTATACGTATTTGTGTAGGGAAATGGGAAGACGTGAAGAGAAACGGTAAGTAGTTTGTAAATTGTAAATGTTAAGTGCTTCGCTCCCCTCTCCCTCACTCTCTCCCTCACTCACACACAAATATACAATATTAAATGTTAAATGTCTACGAAACAGTAATTTTCCTGGGTGACTTTGGCAGGTTGACTGAACAGTGTCGTTCCATGTCCCATACTCGAGACTCCATACTTGAGACTTGCAATGAAATGCAGAATATGGATATGTGCGTGGAGAGAAATACAAAATAAAGTATAAAGTCAAACTTTGAAGGAGGGAAAGGATAGAGTGTGTGGTGTGTAGGTTGGAGTTTGCAGTGTATATTATAATATATTATGGTTACGCATGTAACATGTAATATGTAATACATGATCGTCTGCATCCTACATCCTACCTATTACATGTTAAGTATTACCATAGCAATACAGAAACAGCCAGAAAGGGTTAAATACACGGTAAATAGTGAGGGTTGTCAGGAGCCGACAAAAACCTCCTCAAAACTTTTTGACTGTTTACCATGTTTGTTCTTGAGTTTTCCATTTCCCAGCTCCTAGTTTCCAATTTCCAGTTTCTAGATTCAGGTTCAGGTTCAGTTTCTCCTTTTCTCAGTTGGCGTTTCAGTTTCATTCTTCATTCACCTTTTTTGAATCGTTCTCTGTTCTGTACTCTGCATCCTGCACGCAGCATACTCACTCTTGCACTCTGGACTTTGGATTTTGGACACTGGACACTGGACAACGTCAATGTCAAAACAAGTTGTCAAAAGCCAAGGCATACAAATCATTCTCCAAACTTGTTCACTCTTTCTCTTTCTCTCTGCTATTTCTGTGTTGTCCACGCACCTCTCTTTTTCCTCCTTTTCCATTTCCCATTTCCCATGTGTGGTGTGTAAAATGTAGAATGTAGATTCTGCCTTCTAAATGGTACATTATTCCTCATTCCAACTTGATCAACTACTATTTTGCTCAAAAAACCTATTCAATATTATGAATGCATTTGGACTTGACTTTACTTGCATCTTGTATTCTATATTCAAATCATACAGTTTTCTAGTATGTAAATTTACAAGTCAAATGTTTATCAGAGCCTCAGTTTTGAGTTTCCGTCCACTTCTCTCTCTACACTATACACTCTACATTGTAAATGTCGAAAACACATGTGAGATTTGACTATTTTTAATATACCTGTGACTGACTCTGTTTAGCTGCAGGCACTTTGATCACAGTGGCATTTAGATTCGGATTCGGATTTGGGTTCAGATTGGCATAAGGCGTTTGGAATTGCTGTATGTTGGAGGTAGGATCAAACAAACTAATTCATTATCAAATCCACCCAGTTAACGAGCTATGTAAAAGGCAAACCAAAATCCAACTTGTAAATCATACACACTTATTTGTTTTTTGTACTCTGCCGACGAAACAGTAAACATGCTCAAAATGCTCAAACAACATAAACTCGTAATAATTTGTTTTGAGGATGAGATTGAAAGTAAGATTTGAGATTGACTAGAACCAAATATCAAATGAAATTTGGAATAACAGTGTAAAATGAGCAAAGCAAACCACTGTACATAATTTCCAAGTTCTAAATATAAAATGTAAAATGTAATATCAATCCTGTATTTCGGATTTCGGCACGTGTGTAGTGCGTAGTAGAGACTAGAGACACTTGAAGCGTTCCCTAGGCAAGTAATTAAGACGGTTGGGGTGCTAAATCAGGACTGTAAGTTGACAGTCTTCAGGTAAAAAACAAACTTGATGATCGAATTCCAAGTAAATTCAACTACCGACTCAAGTTGTCGGCCTTTTGAATAAATATTACATATTTTGTATTTACATTTAACATTAGGCATCACCACTGTATACAAACTGTAAACTTGGATGTGCTCGTGATTAAGTTTTATGTGTGCTCTTCAAACTTTTCATTTCATGTTGATGTTGATTAGGATGATGAATGTTGATATGATACATGATATGATTCATTCCCGTCTTGTTTGTACCTACTATCAGTTAGCCTTTTGTACATGGTTCATTTATGAGGTTTCAATTAGCATCAACTTGGTCTAGATTTTTAATTAGCGTCAAATTAAGGTTCTTATTTGTCTGTTTGAACTTTTGGGACTTGAAATTTGCCATGCAAAGGTCTCTACGTATATCCATTGTATAATGTATAGGATAGAATAAATAGAGAAAGTGTAGTGTGTGGTGTAGGCGTATGAGAAAGATTAAGCTTAAATCTGAGTATGTTCAATGTTCATACCTTCTATTGAAAAGTTGGTGCTCTGTTCTTGTAGTCATGCTTTGTTGATGAAGGATATAGGATATTGATATTGATATTGCGTATTGTAGCATGCTAATTTGATATTTGATTATTCAAATGAATAAATCTGACATTTCCCGTCCGTCTGTTTTGAATCCTCAAATTTTCACAGGAGATTCCGGAATCCAAATCTGAATTCAGATGTCACGAAAACATCTTTTTTTAGCTAAATCCTCACTTTGCTATGGACTGTGAATACAGATATGATATTGAATTATCTATTATCTACGATGACCATTCTTGTTCATTTTGTCCGTGTCTATTCTATTCTATTATTTGACGCTTGATGGAACAAAGAGGAGCTGGCAAATTTTCATTGTTTACTGTATAACTTTAATTTTGAATTAAAATTGGAGTTTGTATTCACAATTCAAAAATAAATTCTTTATTATAGCTTTAATCCATAGATATAGTAAAATATCAAGCGTTTTCTTTACCCAACAGCAACAACTACGAAATAGCTCATGTCATGACCGCATAAGTAACAGGAATGATTTTATTTTATTTTATTTACATTTACGATCTACTCGAGAAAATCCTGAGTGACCAACCATAAGCATTACCATCACCCAAATAAAACCATACATAATAGATGGACTTTACATTTTACCCGTTAAAAGGAATCTTTGCCTCTACCTCAATCCTCTGTTGACATGTCTAGTGTCTAGTGTCAAGCGTGGACGTGTTCGCGTGTGTAACCGGAACAGTAGCCGAGTCTGTATTGACATGAATCTGGAGACTGGAGACTGGAATCTGGAATTTGGATTATCATCAATCTTACTCATCTCGCGCTTGAAATTGGTTTCAAAATTTTGTACCCGCACACACACACACATTGATTACACTGATTAAAATTCCACAGTTCTCACAGTATCAATTTTTACCCATGTGCTTTTGTCTTCTGTCTCGCTTTTTCTCCACACATACTGTGGATTCTAGATTCTAGATTGTGCATAGTTTTGGTTTTGGTCTTCACAGCGATTTGAGAGAGAATTCAATGTGTCGCTTTTGTTTCAGTGCTCAGCGCTCAGTGGTGACTGGTGACAATACTGCCTAAAAAGCTTCAAGATACACAAAGTAACAATGTATATACATTCCTTGTATGTATTGCACATACAAAACAATGTACCGTGTTCATGGGCTTAAATTTCAAGCTCCAATAGAAAACTACACGTTTTTTGCAATAATTTTGGTTTTATATAATACATATAGCTTCAGAACTGAATCTGTAATCTATCTATACATATTATATTTCTCCCTTGTACATTATATTATAGATATGTACATGGAATATGTAAGTATTGCTAGTCTCTAGCAATACTAGTCTAGTCCAATCAAATCAGTCATTGCTACACACATGTCTGTATCCAGCATCCATGATGGGCTGCTTGAAAAATGACAGGGAGAAATTCCGGACTGGGAAGTCTTCTCTTCTCCAACTCTCAAATTTCCAGCTGGGTCATCCGGATTGACGGAGATGAAAGTGAATGAGAGTGATGGCAGGAGAATTGAATGGAATCGAGTCGAGTTGAATTGGGGAGTCGGAAAGCAGGAGTGGAGGTTAACAAGAGAGAGGAAGGCCAACGTTCATGTATACATACAAACAGACATACGTGTAGTTACTATATTGATAGATATTAGATAGAAAGAAGGGATGAAAAAAACCAACGAAATGAGTAATTGTGTAAAAAGTGTGAGTGCTTGATGCTTGCTGCTTTGCTGCTTGGCAAAGGAAGAGAAATAAGGAAGAAGGAAGTCGTGTGGATCTGCTAGTATAGTGTATTTGTATGTGCGTATGGTGTATGTATGTGTACATTATGTAGATTTACTTTTTACTACTTTTTATACCCCAGAAATAAAAAAGTTCAAATACATGATACATATTTATAGATTTATAGCTTTGGCTAAGTTTGATGCTAAAACTGATGAAATGCGCACTGTTACGGTTAAGGTTACGAAAATGTGGAATACAGAATGCGGAATAAAGTACAAGTACAAGGAGGCAAAGAACTTTTTCCCCCGAGTCGTGAGTCATATAAATATACAATGTACAATATACAATATACAACTTATGTATAGCTGTGGATATATTGTGTGTAGCCAAAGAATTAGAGGAAAGATAGGTAAATTGATGAAGACGGAAGAGAAACTCCTATTTTCATGGTAGACAATTAGATATTAGATGCACGTGGAATTGAGTTGATGCTGATGGTTAAACTTGAACAATTACAATATATGTATCTATTGTATCTATGCTGTTTTCCACCGCTACGTACTGAAAGAAAAGCCCGGTGGTAAAAAGAATACCAATACCAATTCCACTTAGATAATGCAGTATCTTATTTTCTCAGTCTATTTGTGATTCTTACTCATCTTCTTTGTTTTTTAGTAAATTTATATAGATAATCTATATATCTGTAGCTTTGTCCTATGCAGAATGTAGATTGTATAGATAGGTCTCAGTTCAAGTGAAGGAAAAGAAAAGTGTTTGAGCTTCAACTTTGTGGCTACAATCTGCAATCTACAATCCACAATCTACACAAAACAATTTGTACAACATTCAGTATACAGTGTAAAAGTATAAAGTCATGGTTACATAATATCACGCAGCACACAGCTGAGTTTGGCTTTTCACATTATGATGAAAATGAAAACGGAAAAGTATTTTTCTCTTTTTTTACGCTATAAATACATAAAGCATGAGTGCATCTATAATCTATACCATAGAAATAAATAATACATATACATATACATGTATTTGTATTAATGGGTGTCGATTTGATTATATTACATTATTTCCCTACTGCCTACATTATACACATGCACATGTACATGTGAATACATCTAGAATGTAGAATGTAGAGTCTAGAAAAAGTACAGCTCTCAGTTGTTCTTTTGTGTTGGCATAACAGAATGAATAGGAAACCTCACATGGTTCCAATCGATCGACTAGAGCACCGAAAAAAAGAGACAGACACAAAAAGAAGCAGAACAGGAGAAAGAGGGAAAAGAGGAGGAGGAGGAGAAGAGAGACAGAGTTCAATTAAAAAATTGCTACTTCACGACTGTGGCTCTCTGGATTCTAGATTCTAGTTTCTAGTTTCTCGACTCTTGCCGCTGTAATATGTACCATGTACTTTACACTCTACACTCTACACATTTGTAGATAGTTGAATGGAAAAAAGGGAAAGAGAAAAGGTATGTCTAAAATCTAAAATGCGAGCTATCCACAATTGGAACTTTACATATATTACATATTACGTACCATGTACAATATACTTACACCACTCGCAATTCGTCATGTCATCAAGTGAGTCTTTTTTCTTTTTTTTTCTTTGCTTCTTTCTCCGACATCCTCTTTTCTCCTAGGGGCCTTTGATAGTATGTGACTGTGGCTTTTTCTATCTGTATTCGCTGTGCTTTTTTTCTAATTCCGATTCATCAAGACTCAAGAAACAAGAATCAAGAGTACATCCCATGCATATATTTATACTGACTACTAACTCCAGTATTTTTTCCTAATAGGAGTAGACTAGTGAAAAACCACTGCGGTCTCCAAATATGCATGCGTGCGTCGACAAGTGCATACATTTCTAGTATTTACTATTTACATTCATGGTTCATGTCCAAATTAGATGAAAGAGAGCAGCAAAAAGAGAAAGAGAGGAGAGAGTCAAAGACGCAATATTGAATGGAAAACTAACTAAAAAAGCTTAGGCATATACAATGTACAATGTACAACGAACATTGTACATGCAGGTACTGTGACAGACGACGGAATATATCCACTGGTAAAAAGGATGAAAGACGGTGCGGTGGTGTACATAAACAAGTAGAGGCTGAAAAGAGAGAAAGAGAGAGACAGAGAGAGAAAGCTCATTGGTTTACATTTTACATGTGTGAGAAGCAGTTGACTTTTAGATTCAATGATAGAGCTATGGAAACCACATACATTCAATGTGATATGTACAATGTACAATGTACACTAAACATTGAACACTGAACACCAAAGTCTCGTCTGTCTTCTGCTCGGGTATTTCATAATTTCATTCATCCATCTCCATCTCCATCATCTGGAGATGGATTGTGGATTGTGGACTTTAGGTAATTGCATTATTACATTATTACATTATTTTCCCTTGTTGGTGATTGGTGATGTACTGCCTGTGTCATCTGAGATGAAAATCAACTGTAACTTCCATGTCAATGTCATCTCTTCATTCCTTCAAGGGATGAGGAGCGAGAAGGTACAAATGAAAAATAAAAAAGGGCATCATGTATGACGTTTTCACCTTTATTTAATGAAGGTATAATTTATAATTTCCTTTTCGTTTCATTTGAGAGCATCTTTTTAGTAGTTTAACTGCTTTTCCAAAGTGCATTGGGGAAACCGAAACTAAAAAAAATAGCAAAAAACTTCTAATCACATCTGTTACAGTTTTTCAAAATGTTGCCAATATTTCCATCTCATTCTCTATCGCTAGAAAGTCAAGTCAATGATGATTTATGAAGGTGTGATATGGATTATAGAGTACGGGGCATTGGGACTTTGGGAATTTTGAAATTCAAAGTCAGTTCGGAATGAGTACACACGAGAAATTTCCCACTATTACTTTTCATCTCCGCATCTCATCATAATAAAAAGATCAGGATTGAAATTCCACAGTTCACAGTTGCCATATTATACAAGGCATATTATCTATTACACATAATTTTTAATCATTTTACATGCTCTGTTGATTATGATGTTTATGAGAATTTGTTCATCGTCATAATCACACATGGACATGGAACAGGGAGTTCAATTACACCACCTTTGATTAAAAGCGGTTCTTTCGTCTTACCGACTGCATCTGTTTATTTATGAAGACATATGCATCTCATGTTTGTATCATATGCCTGCCTTTGTGCGAATTTCAAGTGTATAAACCACAGTCATCAGTCTGTATAAATATACAGATATCTGTAAGTCAAATTCAAAGTCAATAAGAGTACAGAGTGCAGTGTACTATCTGCTCTTTACTATCTGCTCACACCACAGACCAAAGACAGGGTTTCAGCTTGTAAAGTTCAATAAATTTATTTTATGATCCGAGCAAAAATGACAACTTCCTAGTATCCAGTGTACCTTTATCCTCTATTGCAAAGATTCTATCTCCTGCCTTCCTTGTGATAAAATAATTACTTCATATCCTATGAAAAGAATGTGAAAACTTTAAGCTACTTTATAATGTAAAATATCTTTGTACTATTTATATTGTATATTCTGCATGTACTTTACCTTTTACGTTTTACCGTTTGTCGTTCGTTACACCGTCAAAACTGTTTTTTTCTTTCTTCTCCATAATAATAATAATATATATAATAAAAGCTATCAATTATCTACCAAGTTGGGGATTGGATTGAATATTGGATGGAACTATTTAGAGCTTAGAGCAGAGAGGTAAAAAATGAATCATGCTGCATAACTAACAACTAACAACCTGTGATAATGAGAATGATACTATTAAAACTAGTAGTACGACATACGTATTATAATCACAATCACAATCGTAGTCATAATCATAATCAATTTAAGTATGACACAAGTTCAACGATTCAAAAGCTATATGAAGAGTGAAGAGAGCTAGAGGAAAATAACCTTGTCATCTATCTATCTATTTCTATTCACCAAACCATCATAGCCTCTTCTCTAATTTGTCTGTAGAGTTCATGAAATGAATGATAGAGATTACTAACTACTGACTACCGACTGCAGATATGCTGATATACAGAACCAGATAAAAGTGTCGGATTCAATTTCTTTACAAGTGTACTACCTATACAAATATTAGATGCATGCAATGATATAAGACATAATAGACGTGATTATGAAATGAGCTGGCTTTTTGTCTCTCCATCACTATCGAGATACCTTTCTTTATCACTTTCCACATCGCTGAAGATGTAAAGCAAATTAAAAAGAAAAACACATCGTCAAGTCTCAAGTCCAAAGCTACTGCTGTGTAAGATACAACAGCGATGAAGAAAGAAAAGAAGCAGCTTTTATTTCTTAGTTCAAGTTGCTAATTATTGACATTTGTTTGTTTCATTCACACCTGCGAATTGTGAATGCACAATGTACAGAGTGTACAGTGTACAGATACGTAACTTATAATGCATAATCTAGAAATGTCTCTTTACTCTTTACATTTCAGTGTCATTATCCGTATTCACTTTAGTATTTTGTAGAGATCCACAAATTGAATAGATAATGAGAAACGGAGACGAGTTTAACTGTAATAACATTGTGCAGCTAGTTTTTTTTCTCTTTTCATCCCCTCTGCCTCCTGTGTATCTATTACACATTAAGTATATTGTGTACCATTGGGATTGAGATTGTGAATGGAAAAACGAACGACGAAAGACACGGATACAAACACTGACGATTGACAAGAGGAATTATAAAAAAATGTCCTTAAACTTTGGTTGTTGGTTCTCTTGTCGAAATCTGGGTAATGATGTAATTTTCATAAAAATAATATTTTACAAGAATCCAAGAATTAGAAGCCAAGTGAGACAAGCTCATGGATTTTTAATTTTTATGCAACAACCAAAAAACTCGAAAGGAATTTCCTCGCAAACTGATAGATTTTGCAGTATATTTAATATTTAATTGTAACTGATTTGTAGCCTGGTGACATTTAGAACTAAAGCTGAGCTGTATTAGCAATTTATGTAATTTAAAAAAATAAAAAACAACTCCTCAATGATTTTTGAAGTAATAAAAAGAAAAACTATATTCAAATTTCAAAAACTCTGGCATCTTTCCTGTCAGTTTCAAAAACAGTTGTGCATAAAAATAAAATAGAAAATAATAATACTCATGTTTTGTCCTTCTTATTTATGGCACAGAACAGAAATTCCAGGTTTTAGCAAGTTTCACTGTCTACTTTTAAAATATGTATGTTTGGTAGTGTCAACAGTCAACAGGCAATAGGCAACGGTAGAGCCTAGATATTACAAAATGCTATTTTAAAATGTGGAGTCATAGGAGGAAACCACCAACAGAGAGGGAAACATCATGAATTCCGGATCATGGCGTTTTTTGATAATAAAAGACATGCTCGATGCAAAATTTTATGTGGAAATTGAAAAGTATGAAATGTCAAAATCTCAAGGTATGTATTCGATACTCTTGTAAGTAATACGTTCAACGTGCAACGCGCTCACCTTTATACGGATACCTCTACACTCTACATGTTTTATGATTTATGCCTCATTTTAGAAATTTAAAGCTGTTTTGAAACTCATAAGGATTTTTATTACATTTCAAATAGTACGAATGAAGTATGAAGATGTTTTACTTTTTTTGCATGAGTGAAATGACTACATTTGAATGTAATTTAAATATGGAAGAATGTGTAGTATATTTACAAGTATAGATGCATATTCATAAATTACGAGTACATATAAATAGTTATATGTCGCATGTCGCATACCTTCATCTTATATACTACATACAAATTACAAATCACATGTCACATAAAAATTTCTGACGTCTCATGAAAATTACAGAGTACATGAACTGTAAAACTGTACATAAAGTTCAGATTTATACCGTCATCCAAAACTCCGTGACAAGCTCGTCTAGATTCTAAATTCTAGATGAAAAATCCTAACTGAATTGTAACCTTGTACCTTTTTGGCTGTATGTAGATTTGGACTATGGAAGGAAAAAAAAGTGACGACAGTTACTTGACTATCTTGTGTAAAGCATAAAGTATGATACCAGAAGGGAAAATGTATTGGAATCAAAAATTTTAAATTATTACAAGTAGGTACATTGAGAACTGAATCGGAGTCTAAATCTGAATCTGATGAAAAGGGAATGAGAAAAGTTGAGATATCAATGGTGTATTATTATCACAGTTATACTATTGAAATCTGAAATCATGTATGAAGCCTGAAAGAGAAGTGAAGTTTGACAGGTACAAGGTACGAAGAGAAGAAGACGTAGAACGTAGAGAGAGGGAGAGCGGAAGAGGAATAAATCTAATCTGTCGGTAGTCAGGACGACGGTACGATTTCTTCCGGATTCCGGAATATTATTTGTACCGTCTTTTTTTCTACCTCCGTTTCTACTTTTACATAGATGAAGAATGAAGGAAGCATAGGTATACTACATATTACATGAGATAGGTATATACATTATACATAGGTGCACTTGAGAAAATATAATAAGGATCTTTTCGGGAAAACGTGCAAGAGATTGAGAAAGGGAGAATCGGAGGGAAGTAAAAAAAAAAGAAAAGGAAAGGAAAGAAAACTCAAGTACACTTTACAACACACTCGTAGTAATCCTCTCAAACCATCTTTTTTTCATTACTTTGTTGCAGGTTCAAGATTCAATCCAATTCAATTCAACCAACCCAATCCAATTCAATTCAATCCCATGCAATGCAATTTGATTGCACTTTCTACTTTATAAATACTTTTAAATACTCAAAAACACGCCGGGGGTTGAGAGTTGAGAGTCCATAGTCCATAGTGGATTTAGGGTGAGTTGGGAGCTTCTGACCACTTGTATAGATTTACCATGGTAACGTCATGTAATTCCAGAGTCCAGAGCGGTCAAATAAAACACATTTTAGTAAGGGAATATTCTTTCAATATGATTGCTTCGGTCATCATGTTTCATTCCTATACGTGGTATTATGAAAAATTGTAATGCATTACATTTTCACCACAACGCACTCATGGTCAATTAACATGAAAATTAAGTTCTGTTCTCTTTCAACAGAAACTTTTGTATTTTTATTGACATCTTTGAATTCTTTAAAGTTTAGAATTCATTCGAACTACAAAACGTGTTAGGTTTTCCAATTGTAGATTTTTTACAGGTCTTATCATGATTGTTGTAAACTAGGTAGAAAGTTATACGCATAAACAGTAAACCGCATATTTCATATGTACTTGGAAAGGTATGGAATTGAACACAAGAAAAGTAAAGGGAAACTAGTCGTAACTGGTGAGAAGAAAACATACAAGGAATTTTTTCAAATTAAAAGTGTTTTGCTCCCCTCGCTTCTTCGTTTGTGTATATGCAAATAAACACCAAGTAAATATGTAACTTTTTGAAGTAGTAAAAAATAATATGAAGCAAAAGTTTTAATCGCCAAAGTTTGTTACATTGAATTTTTCGGCATTCGGCAGTCGTCTATTTGTCGCGATATGAATCCCGAGAATCAACATGAAAATTTGAAACTTGAAATTTTATCAAGTTATTTGCATACAGAAGCAGCATAAAGCCAATTTTTTGAAAAAATCCATTACTTACAACATTCAACTACAATGTATCTTGGACATTATTTTGTTACACTTAAACGGCACCATCTACAATCTACAGTCTACAGTGATATTGAATTTTCATTGCAGCCGAATACACTTGTAAAATATGGGCGGATGTCTTATGTCTAATGTCCTTTAGTCTTTTTCTCGCTAATCATTCACTAAAAATTGTCAATTGAATGAATGAATAACCTTATACAAAACGGAAGAAATAAAGGAAAAATAACAAGCGTGAATATCAAGAATCAAGAGGATAGTAAGTATAAAGTATAGTAAGTAGTGTATAGTACGAGATAGTGGCACTGAAAAAAGAAAAGAGAAATGTATAGCTCTTGAAAAAGATCAGGCATTCATCCATCTTTCCTATTATTTATTCTGCTTGCTTCAAATTTTCAATCGGTAATTAAAGCTGACAGAGAGTAAAATAAAAAACACGATTACAATAATAATTCAAGGGAAACATTTATTCCTTTCTGAGACATTTGGTATTGGGTATGGGTATTGCATTTCATGTATTATATATGTTGAATATGAATACTTTTATACTTTAGATTTACCATAATGAGTAATGAGTATATGTTGTCTGTTCTATTCATTCCTTTGTGTAATTCACTCTCACACTACTTTGCACTTTACACCAGACACCAAAGAATTATACATCTATAGTTTGATTGTAGTTCCTAATGTAATTCTTTTACATCTATTATTGTCCTTTTACAGCTAATCTTTTTTAATCCATGTCTGCGTATGTATTATTATTTTACATGATAAATACATGACACATGATACTAATAATAATACATGATCATAACAGTAAACACCAAATATATAAGTATACGTTCACTGGTTGCAATTTGACTCTATTGAAAATTTCACACATGAGAAGCAGAAGCAGAATCAGAAACGGAATTAGTTCTACTTGCACACAGGCATTCCATAGTCAATCCAATCGGAATAATTATTATCTGCCATCGGTAGTCTGATTTAATATTAAAATTAAAATTACATATGCTCATTATTGTCTAAATTCAAAAGTGATCATAACTTTTTACTCCTGTAGTATACATGTACATTTTCTCTCTCTTTGAACTTGTCACTGTCACACTGCATACTGAATCACCTGTCACTTTAATTTTACACTTCATCTCAGCATTTATTTATTTTTGTTTTTACTTTTTGTTCCAATACCAAACAAACAAGACAGCTCAAGATATCAACGATCAAACATGTATAAAAAAGTGTCAATACGAATCAAATGAATATTATTGACGTGAGTATAAATACAATAGAAGTACATTCAGACAGATGAAATAAAATGAAATAGATTTTTTCAAACAAAGAGAGCTTAAATTGAAATTATAAATTCACATTTTGTCTTCTAATCAGCTACATAATACATAGTGAAAAGCCGAGCCCAAACCTTTGTTTACCTCCGGTTTCATTTTGTGTTCAATTCTACATAATATTAACATAATAAACAGTAAGAAGTACAAAAAGTATTAAGTGCAAAGTTTGCTTGCGTTATATAAGTCAAAGAATTTGCAAGATATGTATCTTCTACTCTACATATTTACTTTTTACAGACCACAGATTATTTATATAGTGAAAGCATAATCCCATTACCTTATTTTTTGTCTTGCATTTTTTTGCATATCATGGAGTATTAGCCAATATTTATATATCATGTTAACAATGATGTACTACTTTAGATGTTAGATGTACAATATTTACATAATACAAAATACAATGATGTGGTTTTTGTAATCAAATCGTAACAAATTGTATTGATTTAATCACGGCCTTGTAACATAACGAGTTATCTGATCAGGATTTATTATTTACTATTTATTTACACATGAAAGACGAAAGACGGAATAGTAAAAACACATTTATTAGCCACCCTTAAAATTTGGAGTTGAGACTTGAATTTGACGTATCCATGAACTCCTACGCAACATACAACTAAGAATAAAGTGGGCATGTGTGTTAAACTTTTTACTTTATAGTGGTGCGAAAAATAATGAAATGTTAATTATTTTTGATGGGTGAATTATTCATCATGAATCTTTTGCTATAGTAAATTCTATTTAAACTTGACACCTAAACTAACCGAATTAAGAATCACGTCAGAATTCGCAATCAAATTCAAAATCAAAACAAGCATGAGCAGTGCGTGTACATTGTACATTGTACAAGTGGTATCTGGAAATAGATAAATGACTGAGAGAAGTGACACAAAGATTTGCAAAAAGATAAAACATAAGCATCACTATTACATGAAACGTAATAAAATATATAAGCGTCATGCAAACTGCAGACTACAGGCTGTTACATGTAGAAAGGGAAAAGTAAAGTATCAATGCCACAGGAATGACGGAACAAAAGAAGATGAAATAATGAAATGGAAATCACCAGCACAAAAATCTATCTATCTTTTTTGGACTTGCCTTCTCTTTTGTTTATTCCCATTTGCATCAATTTTTTATCATTACTTTATGTTTAATGTATAATATATTATTCATATTGTTTCTAATAATAATAATGTATTATAATATGTACGCCTGCTGATAACATTGATTGTAAAAATACTCCCCACCATTTTTCTCCATTCTTTTTAAAACTTTAATTCATTCTGAGGCATTTCATTCACAAACAACATAAGATATTGAGTTTTGAGTTATAAGTTTTTCTTTGTCAAATTCGCACTGTTGTTCAGCTATCAGCTGTACAGTAAGAGTTTCGGCCTTGACTATGTATTGTACACAATATCCACAATCAAACTGTATAATATTGATGCAGCTCTTTTTTGCAATACAAAACAGAACAGAAAAAAGCAGGGTTGCACTAAAAATGAGTATTTGTAATAATTTTATGATGCGTTTTTGTTATTACGGCATTTGAACTTTAAGTTCTCTCAAAACTCAAAACTCATAAGTTTCAAGTCATGATGTAATAATTTATACTCATGTTTTTGTTTATGTTTTGTGACTTTCCACCCCATTCAATTTTTTGTACAAGGTATTGTGAACAATACTGAATTTAGAGGGCTGGACGTTTAATGCTTGATGCTTGACGTTTGACTTTGCTCGATAAATGGGATGGAACCATTATGATTTCCATGATTTTTTTATTTATTGTCATAAATAATAAACTCCAACAACTTTGACTTTGACTTTGTTTGTGATTTCGCAAGATAATTTTTTGTAATGTTATTTTGAGTAGTTTCTTCTTAAAACTGTTCCAAATTTGAATGAACAGACTTAACAATACACCTTTACATATTTAATACTATATTGCATATTACTGTATTACTGTGTACTGTTTTATGTACCATATGATTTTGAACACAGGGACTCATGCAAAAATACAAAGGCATTCAGTCATTTGTTCATTCAAAAATGGACCTTTAGAATTTAGAATAGAGCGAATTATCGTGAGTCGTGAATTGGGAATTGGAATTGCGAGTTTGGTCTGAATGAAAAGGGTTTGACGTAGAACAGATACCAGAGAACAGAGTGTGGTGTGGAGTGTGGACAATATGGCATGTATAAGTATTCGTATATGTATGCATAAAATGAGATTCTCAGATGAGAATCGGATAAGACTGAACAATAGACCAATAGAAAATACAGCATAATTTATAAATGTGTAGTGACATACCAAAACCGTGAGTAGTAGGCACCGCATACTCAACGTACTGAACATGCTGAACACTGAAGAACAAACTTTACATAGAAAACGAGCATCTTTGCGAATTTTCCTCTCACTCCTATAGTAAGCATTTTGCATGCGTAATAAATATTTGTAGGTGTAGTACAGAAATACATGTGCTTGTATAAAAATACATAGCATAAATTGTAGATAAATTTATTCATGTTGAATCATACTTTATACACTGTTTCTGAGGATACATTATATCCAACATCCAGTACAGAGTACAGAGAACGATGACAATTAAGTAATCGAGGATTATCAGTGGAATAAATCAATGACAGTATTACATTTTTTATCATCGCTTGTCTTTTATTCGTTATTCGCATTTTACATACAGACATACACACATCATTTCTGCGTATTCATGAGTAGATATATATATTATGTACCTGAAATTATTTTAGACTTCGTCTGGGGGTTGGAGGACGGAGAAAAATGTCAAGTAATGCAAGTCCTTTCATTCTATGGATTCCATTTCAAATTTTGACTGTTCTCTCTCTCTTGACACAAAAGAGGAAAGGTTTTAGCATTGACATTTTCATTTAATTACGTGGCATAGCATTTAATATATTTTTTGCGTGTTCTCTCTCTCTTTATATAATATAACATTCATTACCCTGTACATTGTACATTGTACATATCATTGAATATCTATCTATGACTAATGTCAATGATGAGGCCCATCTTTTACTCTTTTCCTTATGACTTTTGACTAGACGAGAGATGAAATGCGTTATGAATTTTTCTGCATAAATTATTCATATGTGCATTCCTATAAATAATTCAAAGATGCAAAACCAGTAGAAAAAAAGTCAAACGCATAATCATCCAATCTCAATTTCTCAGATGGCGTAAGTACAGATGTATCTTTTTGATGAAATGTTCATATTATATATCATCAACTGTCTGTAGTTGTTTGAATTGCTCCATAAAATTGTTTACTTACATATTGTCTTGAACCATAATTGAATATTTGCATCTGCCATGAGCTCTGACAAGTTTCGCTAATAATGATGACTGCATCATGGTTTTGTGTGCAAGTGATACAGACATATTTGCAGCTTGTAATCATATAATCAGCAGTAGCTGAGCTCATTAGTCCAAAGTCGTAATTTGAATTTAAAATCAGCAATTAAATATTTTAATTGAAGACCAATTTTGATTTTGAATTGATTTCAAACCAATGATTATTTTACTGATTTTACTCCTTTTACTTCTTACTGCTACTTAGTTTTATGCTCTATAATATGCATAATGTGAACCATCTTATCGTAGTCAAAATTAACATAAACCAGGCATGTTAAGTAGCAAATCTGCAAGATTTTAATTTAACGAGCAGTAGCCTTTTTTCTCGCAGCGCACAATAATATAGTCATAAATTATTATTCAAGTGTTTGCTACAGAATAATAAACAAGGGTACAGGAGTACCTAAAGAGGGAGCGAGCCAGAAGTTCCGACGGATTATAATTGTGTATTGACGCACTGATACACAGAGTTCAAAATATTATAATCTGTCGAAGAGATTCTACATTTT
>JABASP010002312.1:0-21098 GCA_019776565.1 Sminthurinus signatus | reverse complement strand
ATATTCGAATATATTCAAACCAAATGAATATCTTGAATGAATATATTCATTTGAAATGAACCATAGTGAACCCGATGTTCAAATCGGGTTCATTTGTTCACAAGGTTTGAACTGAACCCAGTATGAATTGAATATATTCAAACTTCCTATATTCATGAGAAGCTTTAAAAAGAACTTCCACTATATATTGTACATTACACATTACAGATGCAGAAATGACTGTCTATGGTCCTTTGATTTACTTGACAAACCAGACGTATTGCCCCGCATTTATTTCCACACCACTACAACCTACAACCTACAACTGTTCTGTATGTTCTGAGAGTTTTAGCTCAGCTAAACCTCTCATCATCTTATTCAGCATCCACAATCCAACTTTCAGTGTGGAGGAATGGAAGGAAAATCAACCAGTAAAACTACTGCACTGTAAACTGTAAACCATAGACTCTAGACTGTAGATTGTATAGATATTTCGTTTGGTTTTATTCCATAGAATAGCTCTCGAGTCTCCAGTCTCGAGTTGTTTAATGCATATTTGACATCTCCCTCCCTCGTCATTCTACATTTTACACTCTATACTCTTCTGTCTAGAAGCTTTATGCAGTTTCCCCCCTCTTTCTTTCATCTCTGAATTTTACCTCTTCAAATTTTATTACGGCTGGCCAAACATTCTAGAGTCTAGACTCTAGACTCTAGAGTTTCTACTTTCTATACCGTTGACATTTTCAAATCCAATTCCTTGCTTAACTCCTCTTGGGCTACGAAGAATTATTCCCTATTTTATTGAAGCATGTTGTCTGTAAAATGTACCTAGACTTTTTTGAATGTGCAAGTGCATTGGTCATTAATATGAACCTTTCACGTGTAGTTTCTCCTTTTCTGTTTGTTACAAGTTTTATTAAATTTTTCATGTTCATTTGTTCACTTTTTTTAGTTTTTCACTACAAAGGATACAGACGAAACTCCTTTTAAAAATGCGTTGAATCATGGTTCATGTTTATGATAATGACAAGTGATTCATATGAACTTTGGACTGATGAATGATCGTATTACCAATGATAGTTCAGTCTTCAGTGTTTTGAAGGCGGTCGGTGGTCGGCGGTCAGTAGCTCATTAAATATTAAATAGTAATAATGATGTTTGTGGGTGAATTCATTGATCGCCCTTTGGTCCAGTCCACACAAATGAAATGTGTTGCTCTTTTCCCCAATTTTGGGGGTTTGCTCTTATTTACAATCTACAATCTATGACTATCTATCTGTCTCTGATCGTGAGTCATGATGTGAGTCCATTGGGAAATTTTGACAGAACCAACCAATTTACTTTATATTAAGGTTCCACGTTCAAATGTATTACATGTTATGATGTGTCTGATCGATAGCTTGATACTTTATACTTTATGCGTATAGATTACGTATTACATGATAACTTGTAAATTGTAAATAGCAGCTCACTCGCGTACACGCATAAAAATATCATCATCGATATTGGGGGAGCAACTACAATTTCAAGTTGTAGTAGAAACCCAAACTCTAAAGAGGAAAGTGGAAACGGACAAGGACAAGGAAAAACTTGGGAGAGTCAACTTGAGTCCAGAATGATGACTAACATTACATTTCCTAACCCAAAATTTTTATATCATCTATTCGTATCTATCTGCTTTCTCTGTCTACATTTCCCATACAATGTAGGAAGTTTTGGTTCAGTCCAAAATCCAAAGTCCAAAGTACAACCCTCCATTTTCAACAATTCTACATTTCTACAACCCAGCTCAAACAGAGACCGAATCTGACTCTGTGGCTGAGCCTCTCTGACTTTGGTTTCAATCGATCCTAATAAAAAATATTATCTTGATGGAAACTCTCCAGTCTTTAGATTTGGATTTGGATTCGGATTCGGATTTGGATTTGGATTGAACTTGCATTGGTCGCAAGTTTTCCTCTTGCATCTTGTACAAAAGAGTAAAGAATGCAGAATATACCTAAGCGCATCAACTCGTACACATATAAAAGTTTACGCACATATCCCATAGAACTCCACCAAAATCCAAAGAAAATACATAGAAAAATAGGGGAAACTGAACTGAAGACGGAACGGAAAAGAATAAAAGTGAGAAAAGGAAAGAAAAAAAAATTCACAAAAGGACAAAACGGTAAACGGTAATCCCGGCAATAAATTCTTAAACCAAAAACTTTTTTCCTCCTGTTCAAAAAGAAGAGGAAGAAAAACTCAGTTCACTTCACTTTGCTTCAAACTTGAAATCACAATCCAAAGCCAAGTCCAAGTCCAAAACTTAAGTTTGGTAAACTGTCCAAAAGCTGAAACTGGAAGCTGGAAGAGAGTTAAAGTAAAATCTGAAGACTGTAGACACCTGAACACTGAACAATTTCCGTTGGTGCGTAAGTAATTGATTGTTTTTTTGCATCCAACTTGTCAGCCATTTGTACGCTGGAGATTGGTGCAAATCATTGCTCATCTCTACAAATTTGAGGAGAAAAGGTTTCTTTCTTTTTATTTTAAAATTCATAAAAGATAAAAGACAGAAAAAGATATTTCAAAATGCCGCTTCCAATTTCCAACTATTACACAATTGTTTATTGTTTAGGCCTCTGTCAAATTTAATCTCTTGTTAAAAATGTGGTAATTGATAATTGATACATTGTTTGTTTACATTTCCATTTTCATTGCACCACAAACCACAATTCTGTTTTTTTGGTGGTGTGGTTGTTCACAGTTTAGAGTTTACAGTTTGGCATATCACTAGCCTGTCCACATTATTAAGTTACAAAGGACAAAGAAGAGGGAAAAAATGAACAAGGAGAAGAACAAAAAGCCGAAGAAGAGGAGGGAAGAGAATTGGACGTGAAATCCATCTCCACTCTATTCTCTATTCATTTCACACGGAAATCCAGACGGACGGTTTCCTTTCAGCTCCGTCCGCATCCCTCAATTCTCGATTCTAGATTCTATTTCTGGTCTGACTATGACTCTGACACTGAATCAGTATAATGTATAATGTATACATATGGAGATTTGAGTGCTCGGGAAGAGTAAGAAAAAGCTCTGTTTCTCTGTTTCTCCCCGACTTACTTAAGAAGAAGGGAAATGAGAAGAAGGAGTATGGAGTACGGACTGGAGTGGAGTGGAGTGGGAAGAATGAAAAAAATAAATAGAGAGAGGCTTTTAAATTTTGAGAGAGAATTGGATAGTTGACGTTGATGCTTCTATCTTCTATCCATCCATCTAAAAGTACATACAACTTCATTCTACATTCTACATGAATCTTGTGCTTGTTCTTTTGCTTGTGATGGTCTGGGGTATTTACTCTTGTGTTGTTTCTGCTACTGTGGATAAACATACTCGTCTTTTTATTCTCTCCCTTTTCCCTTTTCCTTTCTGTCAATAATATCTGTATTACAGATACATGTGTAAAATTTACTTGGGATTCGGATTTATGTACTCACATCCGTACACTGAACAATGTACAGTGTACACTGTGAGTTGGCGTGAGAGACCTCAACTTTTCACTGCCTCTGTCAACATTCAGAATCAGATGCATAACTTTGGCTAATGGTTCTCTATTCCACATTCTCTACTCTCAGAGCTCTCTGTGAAATTCAACAACATTTGGAGTTCATCAAGTCCACGTCTAACTTTAGTAAAGTCTAAAGTCTAAACATCTGAAAACTGTACATTTTGTTCAGCTTGTTCATCTCCATAAACCTATCCATTTCCTTTTTGAATATTTAAATACACCATCTTTTCCTTTATTCTTTCCCGTCTTTGGTAAATAGTAAAAACTAAAGGAGAATTTTGAAGCTTTTAAGTAAGTAATAAGTAACTTTTGACTTTAAATTTACAAAAGTTTATAAAATACTTATAAATATAATACTAGTAATGAGAATAATTAAATACTACTTGTATTTTTTTGGAAATTTTTTCAAGTTCAAGTTTTGCCTTATTTTTGAAAGAAAATTGATTGAATGTTCCAGGTTTTTGGTGGTTATAAGGCAAAAGCTCTAGTAAAAAACCTATGAAAAATGAAAAAGCTACGGAATAGAAAATAAAGAGGATCAAAGCATTTCTTGTTGGGAGTTTTGGAATGAAAAACGAGTATGAATTTGTCATATTTTGAATCTCATTGTACTTGAAGTGGTTGCGGCTGTCGACTGTCGATTCTCATGTGAAGAAGAAGAAGAAGAAAGGCGTTGTGATGAAAGGAGTGAGGAAAATGCGTCAAATTGCGTGTACTTCTTTTAAGTCATCAAGTCAACGTCAATTTCAATGTCAGTGTCAATGCGGACGTCAAGTACTTAATACTTAAACGCAAAGAAGACGAATTGCCCTAAAATTCTGCTACTAAGTTAACGTGCTAGAAAAAGTCATAACACTAAGCGATACACAATTATTCGATAAAATATCGAAGGCTTGAGTTTGAGCTTATCTATAAAACAGTTTTTGTCATAGTCAAAGTAAAAAATTGTACACAAAGTTATTTTGGCTTTGGATTTTTGAATAATAATGACTACAATCTCTAATAATATATTCACAAACCAGAATGAAAATGAGGATTTGCAAAACTTTATATGTACTTTATAAAATTGGAAATGCTTGTACATTGTAAATATAAAGTATGAAGTATGAAGTTATCCACAATCTATTTTACTTTGGGTTTACTCTTTTCATGTATGAAATTCCCTGTTTTCAGCATAGATTTGCAAGTCTCTAGTCGCGGTTGTAGAAAGTGTGTGTAATGTGTAAATTATATAATATATGCCGGAAAATTGTGATAAAACGATATACAGAATTCATTGTAATTTTTTGCTTCTTACCCTAAACAAGCCGCCAGCTCCATCATCGATTTCCAAAATGTATCCTTCCACGAAACTGGTGGCGGGAGGTTGCCAAGCTATTGTCACACTGTTATTCTCTGCACTGCATTCTTCTGGGATTATCATCGCGGGGCCTGGAGCTGTAACATAATATATAATATACATAAATACATTAGTGTCATTATTATTATTATTATTATTACTATTCATACATCAGATAAAACTAACAATAAAATTCCCACATTCCATTTCCCATTTTGTTGGCTTACATTAAAAACCCATTCTCAAGTTACATTATCCATTATCCATTATTCCTAAAAAAAATTCCTAGTCAGTAAAGCTTAAAGCTGTAATTTAGTAGGAAAAGTGATATGATTTTTAACACTAGTATTTTATTGACATAGAAATCTACATTTACATTTTTGCCTTGGAATTTTGTATTCCCTAGAGAAAATCTTGGAAGAAAACTGGAAAATTGCAATAGAAAAGAGAAAACATTTAGTGCAAAATTGTCTCAATTATTTTGAATTTCACAGCTACTGAATTTCGATTCTGGATTCTAGATTCTAGATTCTCGATTATCGTTAGCAAAAAGAGGATAAAATGTAATTTTATTGTAGGATTTCGTTCTTCTTCCCAATTTCCAATCTCCAATTTTTCACTTGCAATAAATTGCAAATTCCTCAGTATATTAACTCAAGATTCCTGTGTCTTGAGTCTTGAGTCTAGAGTCTTGAGTCTCTAGTAAAAAGCTATTATTTTTCTCAGCACTATCATCATTGTTTTGTTCATTCTTTTTTCTTTCGTTTCTATTGAAGAGAAAGTGACAATGACGAAATGAAATCCATTTCGTATCATTGTGAAGGCTTAAGGCAAAATGCTCAATGTCCACTATCCACCGTCTATTTTCCTCCTACTTCTTTTTGTGGGAAATTGTATTGTCCATTGTCCATTTTCAGAAGAGCGAGTATTATTATCAACTGTCCAGTGTCCATTGCCATTGTGGAATTGGAATTGGAATAATTATTATTATTATTACGTCGTATTCGTAGATACTTTGCTCTCTTCCTCTCTTTCGCTCTCTTTGTCTTTTGACTCTATTATCTTGATATTGTTCTCCCTTTGCCTCCCGGTTTTATGTAGTGCCATAAGATACAAGGAATCTGGATCTGGGAGGGTGTGCTTTGGTGAAAGTTCATTTGATGACAGAAAGGTTGCCATCATGAGATTAAGTTAGGTGAGTCTCGAGTCAAGAGTTGCTTCAAGGAGAGAATCAAGAATCAAGAGAACGGAATGGAATGGACTGGGGAATGGAAGTTTGTCCAGGAGGGAAGAAAATACGCCATAATATTCCTAGTAGTAGTAGTAGTGTTGAGTGTTGAGTGTATTGTATAATGTATTGCGTATTGAGTATAAGTAGAATGACCCTTGGTTTTTCTCCTCCTTTTACTTTTACTCTTGTAGTTTTACCCCTACTTTTTTTCCTCGAGTACAATTACGATTAGTTGAACCACAAACATTAGGATAAATGAACTTTCCTCTCTCCCACTTGGATTACAGTTCACTGGGGAATATAATGCGAATGTACGAATCTAAGAATAAGAGTAGGAGTTGGAGTAAGAATACGAATTTCCATTACTTCCATTAAATTCTCTCGTTCTCTTTTCCCTCTGTATCTTTATCTTTATTTTAGCTCCTTGGATCTTTTCTCACCAAAATCCAGCGTCCATTCCCCCCAAAACAACTCGAATTTAAAGTATAACTCGGACTCTCATTTTCCTGCTTGCCTCGAGCCTCAATATTTTCCATAGAGACATGAAAAAACAGGGTTTTTGTCCCTTTTTTGTCATCGGCCTCTTCATGATTTAGATTTAACATCTGATTTGAGACACCACACGAATTAATCTCCAGTCCAAAGGAAAATAATAAAAATAAGCTTTTACAAATAATTACGGGGTTTTTACTGAGCTTTAATTTGTATGATTTTTTTGGAAATCCCAACAGAGGCCAAAAGATAAGGAAAAGATGTTACGGTTTTCTGCATTCCTGAATTTTCTTGATACAATTAAGAACAGTTGAATAAGTCATGAGAAAAATCATGGGAAAAGAAGAAAATGTCAGTTTGAAGTGAAGGCAGAAAAGTTTTCAAGACATGAAAAAAGAAAAAATGTCTTTAGCATGAGAAAGGTCAAAAACTTTAAGCTGATGGATAAAACAACTTTGCAACTTTTTGGATTTTGGAGCAGTTCTTGTGTATTCTGCATTCTGTTATCTGTAGTTTCTGTTACTACTCTGAAGATTCTATTTGGGCTTTTGTGAGTGGATACGGATATCAATATCAGTATCAATATCAATGAGTGATGATCTAAACGTTTTCAGTTTTCAGAAAGAAATGTACCTAAAAACTTTGGCAGTTTCCTACTTTTGCTTAATCTATCCATCAAGCTTTGCTAGCTTTTAGTTGGTGAAATCCAGGGAATCGTCGCCCTTCTTTATTCTTTATTCTTTATATGGACGTCAAAGTTGCGGTTCAACGGACGGATTTCAAAATAGTGCCAAGAATTTTGAACAAATACGAGTATTGAGTATCGAGTATTGAGAATCAGTTCAATATCATAGAAGATGAGGACAAAGAAATACTTTGTACAAGTAGAAGAAAATAGGACAAAGCTCCAAGTTTTAGAAATTACTCGGAGGATTTATGACGAGTTGTTAATGAAGAGACTCTGAAGGCTGAAGACCGAAGGCCGTTGAAACTTGGATCTTGGATTTTGGAACTTGTTACAAGTTGCAGTCATATTAAATAGTGCACCCTGTCACAAAAAGCTATTAGCTCTTAGCTCTTGAGTTGTAGTGTGGTTGCTCATGCATTAAATCAGAAGCAGAATTCGAATCAGAAACCCTCATTCCAAATTCAGATAGAGAGAAAAACAGAGCAAAAAAACTAAAGAGCTGTCTGTCTCAAGTTTGAGAGTTGAGAGTTGGGAGTTGGGAGTTGGGAATTGAGAATTGGGAATCGAAGTCGCATAAAAAACTTTGTATAAAAAATCTTTTATAGCAGTCATTTCTCTCATATCTTAGAGTTTTGGTCTGGGACCAAATTTTCTTGGCAAAACATAACCACAAGATTCCAGAGCCATATAAAATACTTGGACTTTGGTTGCTTTACATTTTGTATCATCAACATCATCGACCTATTCAAAATTCATGTGTCTGGAGTCTGGAGTCTGGAGAAGCATTACGAAATAAACCAGTCCCATTCCCACAGCCAAAAGTCACTGCAGGATAACGAATAACGAATAAAGAAGCAATGCTCTTCTAAGATCAAAGATCAAAGGCAAATGAAAGCCATGACCCACCTAAACACAAATCCTGTTCAGCCTGTTTACGTTCATTTCTACTTTTGATGGTTTTTCTTAATCTGTAATCTATAATCTGCATGGGCAATGCCAAATTTCTTGCTTTACTTTCGATACATTTACTTTATTTGTTTATACTTAGCACACTGAACACTAAACACTCAATGAACTTTGTGAATGAAGTTATTTAGACAATGAAACTCTTAATCATTAATTAATAATAAATAGTTGACAGTTTTGCACATGGTAAATCGTTTGTTGAACTTAATAAATGATGACAAAACACAAAACAGAATTCTAGTGGAAATCCCAAAAGCCAAAAGCTAGTCGTAAGTTGACATTAATTAATTAATTACATGCATAATGCAAAATTCAAAAGTATTTGCTTTATACAAAGTTGAATTAATGATACAGTTGTGAATTATTATGCGTTGTAAATGGGAAATAAAAGTCAAATTCTAGATCGGCATTTTGAGAGTCAAGTAAAATACTATTTTACTTGACTACAACATGCTTTCTCCATTTTCATATACTGCAATTGTCATTCATACAAAATAAAGAACAAATAGCATTTCTGGTCTTGGATCTTAAAAAGAAATGGAATGTACTCCCTTCCCTTGAAAACAGACCACCAAAAAACACAATAGACAAAACACTAAAATTCTCTCGTCTTCCATTTCACTGGATGTGTGATACACCACAAAAGGAACACGAGCATTGAAATTCAAAGAGAAGAAAATAGACAATGACTGTGAAGTGTGGTGCAGTATAGAAAACGGGGAATAAGAAAAAAGACAGCGCTTAGGTCTGGATCTGGATGCTGAAAACTGAGACCCAGAAGAATCTCATCGCCATCCTCTCTCTTTGAGCGTTTGCCTATTAAGAAACTTATGGCGTTGTTAATGGTGGAAATATCTTAAAAGGCTTGATGCTTGATTCTTCTTCTTCCACTTTCTCAAACAGTTAAAACCACTAGAATGTTTTCTACAGCACTACAAAAGTCATGTACACATATAAACGTACAATGTACAGAAATTTTACAGTAAAAATGATGCGGAGGAGAAAGTGTTTGTTTTCTATGTTTTTTCTTTTTGCTGGGACAAAAACCCCAGAGAAAAACATGCGACAAACCCCAAATTATGAGCATATACAATAGACACTCTTCACTCAACAGTCAACAGGCTTTGCTTATCATGAAAAAGTCTGCGTGAATAAACACTTTTGCTGGAAACATTTACAACACTTTTGGCCCTACAAACTACAGAATCCAGACTACAGACGCGTATGAAGTGCAGTCTAATTCAATCAAATGTAATGTAATGTGCTGTACAATGCAGACTAGAGAATAGAATAAACCGGCAGTAGCACGTGCCGACTAATGGTGTGCACTAATGATATTACATTAAGACCATGCTCAATGTTCATGTTATTAGTACTCATATGGCACATTGCATGTTCTACGTTCTGTGCGAATCCCGAAAATACCGAACCTTAAAATAGGCTTTTCTTTTAATTCAATTCATTTCTTTCTCCATTCAAACTTTTCCGCTCTTGAGGAAATCTCGAGTAAAAAGTAAAACAAAACCCAGCTCAATTTTATACACGAGAACGTCCATGACAATGACAATGACAATGAAAATGGCAATGACAATGTCAATGATAATAACCATAAAACTGACGATGGTCGATGACAATAACCACGACGACAAGAAAAACAACAAAACTAAAAGTGCTACAGCTAAACTTTTATTTATTTTGTACAGTCTTCAATCTTCAATGGGAAACAAAATAGTTTGACATAAACATAAAATCCTGAATTCTCTTTCCTCAGAATCCCACGAACTTTGCTCCGAAAGCTTGAAACTCGAGCATTTAGTATTTGTACCGTACATTACTTTTCAAAACTGTTCCTCCGTCTTGACATTTTCATTTTTTATTATTGGTGTGTGATTTTAAATTTGAATTGAATGCCAGGATATTTTTATCGGCTTGTGTGGAACTTTGATGCAAAGTATTTAGGATACGGTTTAGGATTTTCAATATAATCAGGATTTTCATTGTATTTTTACATTTTCTGTAGCTTTTTAGTTTTACTAGATCATTTGAATTATCATGTTTAGCTTTTGTAAAGTAAGGAGTACAGAGCACAGAGACAAGGAAAAACCACAAATGCCCAATTGTAGATTGTAGATGGTAGATATTGCCGTTCAGAGAAAAAGAGAAAACGAGAGCCCCGAATGTCCATTTTGTACACAGGTATTTTTCAATGAGGCTTTCAGCTTTCAAGTAGATGGTTAAAAAAAGTTTAGTGAAAAGTAAAGTGGTTTTGTATCTCCAAATATCCACACAGAAAAACTTTTCTCTTTTTATACCTGATATTTGAATCACCGTGCACTAGAACTCTGCACTTTGTATTGTAGTTTGTATGTATAAAGTATACTTTTGTTGATAGATGAAACCACTTGAATTTTTTTTACAGAGTCCAGAAATGGGCATTAAAATAGTTGCACGGGGAAATGTTCACCATAATGTTTTATTTCAACTTGAAAGTGCATGTTTATGTATTTTGTATCTGGAATCTCGAATCTACATTCTACATTCTCAAATGTACAATGTACAGTGTACAGTGTAGAATTTGGAACTAGAGACTGGAGACTTTAACCGTTTAACCGTTAGAGAAACCACAAGAACCAAGAACCACAAAATTTATTGTGAAATGTGGACTCACCATCACCATAGATTTTCTTTTCGCCACAAATTACATGAAGGAGAACAGAGAACGGAAAAACGCATTGGCAGTGTAGTAAACTTGGACGACTTGAACCTTGTTACGAAACCTTTGTTCGTTATTTGTTGTGTTTTGTATCGTACGTACATTGATACATGCATAATGTTTACATGGAGCTCTGTTTCTGTTTCGTCCACCTTTAAACTTGGGGTAAGAACAACAAGAAGAAACAGAGCGAAACAAAAAGAACAAAAAGAGAGCAAAAGAAAAACAAGTCTGGACTTTAAATGCTCCAGCACTGCGCGCACTGAGCACTGAAATTCTGAAATTCTGAATAAGAGTATATGGAATGGAAAATAGAAATTCCTCCATAGAAATAAATGCATTTCTTTTATGTTTGCTCCAAAATGCGCAGTTACATACAGAAAAATGTGAAAGTATTCCGTATTCCGTACTTCGTATTTCCGACCCCTTTGTTTGGCTAAATACTTTGAATTGTTTATTGTTAACAGACACAATTTATGATGATGTTCATTCAAATAACTCTCGCCGTGTTCCCATTGTGTCTTTTTCGCTCGTCTACTTTTGTCCGTCTCAAAGTATTAAAAGAAACAAGAGAAAACTTTCCACTCTGATTCTGGTTCTGATTCTGAGTTGCCCAAAAAATTCAAAGTGCAAAGGATAACTTTTTATAAGAGTTCAAAGAATTTGAAAGTGTTCAAAGTTGATTGTTGATTTCAAAGAATTTGAATAGTTGATGCTACGCTCTTTTATACACAGAATATTATAGTATTTTATGAGGAAATGTGTAAAAATACCTCGAGTCTGTCATCTGTCATCACAACAATCATCAATGTCAACAGTCAACAGTGTCGTCCCGCTTTCCGTGTTGGTTTGGATTTTTTACATTGACTTTCGGGCTTTGGGCTTTGAGCTTTGAGTTTCAAAATTTGACATTCCCTTCGTGACAACACTGTTCACTGTTCACTATTTTCCCCCTTAAAAGGAGTAGAGAAAAAGAAGATTCGATTTTCCTTGTGGAAAAAGGAAAGCAGGGACAAACGAGTTTCTATCTATTTTAAATCAAATTTTTGTGACAGTGTCAGTCATTGTGTGTTTTGCTCTGTCAGTAAAATTTAAATATGTTCAACTACCAACTGCCTAAAAAGGTCGTTGTTCATCATCTGGGATTATCATTAGTAAAAATATAAAGCTCACTCTTTTCATGGGATCAAGAATGAAGAATCCAGAATGAAGGACTAATGAAAGCTACTCTTTTTAACAGGGTGGAATCTTCAAGCTTCAAGTATTTGGATTATCATGTAGCATATGTATGAAATTTGTAGATTGTATAGATGCTTTGCACATACAGTATTTTATGCACAATGCACAGTCTGATTTCTGATGGGGATTTTCATTTTCATTTCCATCTCAATCTTCATGTCTACGACTACTACTTTTAGTTTTATCTATATTTACCTTGGATCTACAAAATTTCTTCCCCTCCGAATTTTTTCCTAGGTATATTTTTCTAGGGGCTCTGGAGAAAACTCATCATCCTTCTTTTCTTGTACCTCTCCGGAAAAATAAATGTAATAGACAAGAAAAAACACCCCTGTTTTCCATTCTCCATTCTCCATTCTCCGTTCGACACAACCATAAATGTAGAATGTAGAATGTAAAATTTAGAACGTGGTCCTCATTCGTCTACGTATAATGTATAATACAGAATTCATAGAGAAAACAGACTGCCGAATCCACCCTTTTTACACTTTCTTGAACGAAACAAATAATCCAATTATGAATTTATAATGAATAACTTGTACTTTTCCGGCTCCCGTTTCTCTCTTCATCTTTTCCTCCCTTTCCATTTTCATTTTCTTGTTCTTCCCAAAGTCTTCAACATGCACTCTTCACTCTTCCGTTTGCTTTCCGTTTTCCTCTTCCCTGTTTTCCATTTACTTTTCATTTTCAACTTCTTTTTCTTCTTCTTTACCTTTTACCCTTTGCTCCCTGTTTCCCGTTCCTCCCTTTTCTCATCTCATAAACCGAACAGAGGTAAATTTGGTAGTTGCATTAGGAATAAGAAACAACTCAAAACTCGAAACTCGAAGCACGAAGCTCGAAGCTTCTCCATTATTTCATCACCTCCTTCACCAAATTTTGACATGTCTTTTTCTAACAGCCAAAGGGCACAACTTCCCTCCACTACATTTGTATGTATTTTAAATTTCCTTTTTATTATGTCTATACACTGCAGAAAAGAAGGGGCGGACAAGAGGAAATGATAGAATTGAAATATTGGTAAGTTTGCGGACTTTTAGATGACAGTTTGATGGCTTCGAATTAGAATCAAAAATAAGCGTTACACGTCCTTTTAAATACATTTTAAAGAGTTTTTGAACAACTATCTTTTTTCTTTCTTAAAATAAATGATAAAATACAAAATGCAATAAAAAGTACAGTAGACACTGGACGCCTTTTACCGTTTGTTTACAAAAGCTCAAGGATTTCCTACCAAAACTGAAGAACTATGGAGACGGAAGATGGATGTGTGATGGAATATTAATCGGAATATTAATGGGTGTAAAAGCTTCAGACTTGAGAAAACTTGAGAAATGTGCATAAATGTAAACTTTTGTGTAAACGGTGCTTTTGTGCTTTTGTGTTGTTAAAAGGAAGAGGAATTAGAGAGAGAGAAAGACAGAGTCCAGCAGCGTGGAGAAAGTTTATACTTCATAATATATTCACTCTGCACTTTTCAGCCTTCATTCTTCATTCTTTGGTCATTACTTTCCACACAAAGAGAAAGCAGGAAGTTTAAAGTGTTTATGCACTTGTGATAGTTATGGTTTATGCTCCGATTATACATTATACAGACATTTTTAATGGATGTATGTATTTCTATTTTTGTAGTACAAATTACAAGGAACAATTCACAGTGTACAGTTTTTCAGCTGCAGGTTCTTTTTCTTCTCCAGTGGTGAAAAGTACAGTGTACACTGCACAACTTTCAAGCCCTTGAAAACTTCCTTTGTTATAATTTACATAATCTTGAGAATTGAGGATGCAATTCGTCTGGAGCGGCTCATCAAAAGCACACTTATACGCTATTTTCAGTTTTATGTAAACAGTTCAAAATTCAAGGCACTGAAAAATTCAACAAAGAATTTTAAAACACCCTTGAAATTTTGTTGTCTATTTTCTGTTTCATTTATTACGGCGGTTTCGTGAGCACTCAAAAGAACACAAAAGATGAGGTTCTTATTCCCGTTGTCGGTAGAAAATAGAAAACGAGCGATGAAAGGAAAATTTTATATTTTATATGTACACTGAACATGGCTTATTATTCAGCTGGGAATGTTATGCAAATGCACCTTCAAAGTTAAAGTCAAAGTCAAAGTTGGAGCTCTCACGTTTTAACGTTTTTCAACATTACACCACAACGGAAGAAAGTCAGCCACTTTTTGAAAAATAGTAACCAAGGTTCTGGTTCTGTCTGCCTTTGGTTGTCCTCACTTTGTGAACGTGAAAATTATTGACAAAGAGCTCTAAGATGAAGAGGAGAAATTTCATCCGCCTTCAGTTTCCAGTTTGCAGTTTTCACTGGTGAGCGTTGAACGTTGAGTGTTGACAGTTTGGATGAGAGAAGGACACTAACTTTTGTTCAAGTAGAGACAATAGAGACAATAAATTATGCAAATCAAGGCAGCTCCTCTCTGCTGCCATTTCTGTCATTCACGTCCTTAATCTATTATCCTTGACATGGAACGAGTCCAAATTATTCAATTAACGGGAGTTGCACTGTCTCGTTCCTGTTGGTGTTGTGCAACAGTCGCTTCAATCCCTGAATACAAAATACTCCATACCAAATACAAAATGTTCGTATCCAGTTGAATGCGGAAAAAATCAATGAAAAATCGCTCTTCCTCTTTGCATCTTCTCATCTTTATAATTAAAATATTCACAATAATTCTCACTGTCATTGAAAAGGTACAAGTCGTTTGAAATTTGAAATCCAGACACGTCATCCTCATCCTCATTTCTGAGAAAAAAATGAAGGAATGTTCAATGTTCATTTGAATTTTTCAAGTTGACTTGAGTCTTGAGTCTTGAGGATTTTTGACAGAGGAGAAAGATGATGCTCAAAAAATGTAAGATTACACTTTACAATTTACAATATTAGAAAATGTGCACTCTCCAATTTCCAGTCTCTAGTGAAAACGAGACTAAAACTCGAGTTAAAAGCTCCAGTAGAAAAATACCAGCGTTCATCTCATCCATCTATCTATCTATTGCGTATGCTTTATTTTCTATGCTTTTTCTAGTGTAGATTGTGGATTGTAGACTGTAGATATCTCGTCAAGAGTGGTCTATTGGGAATTAGGAAAATATGAAGAGAAAAAATGGTTGACTCACTCTAGTTTCCCAAATTGCATAGTCTAGTATCTAAATTCTAAATATGTCTATTTTCTAGTATAAAGCTTCCAGAGTTTAGTGCCTCGACTCAACTCTACTCTATTCTACTTTACAGCCGTCAATGTGGCTGTGCTCTGAATGATAAGAATCATGTACATTGTACATGTAATATATAATATATAATGCTCAGGAATTTTTTTTTGGCAATGGCAATGTCAAGGTTTGTGCGTTGTGCGTTGTAAATTGTACATTGTACGTTGTACGTGCGTGCCATTTGAGACATTGTGTATGCATAATATTCTTATGAATGGAAGATGGAAAATGGAGAATGGTGAAGGTTAAGGTGGCCGTAAAGAAGGCAAAGGGAGAGAGACATGTTGAGCGGAGCCTGGTAGAATTTGAGACAATATATGGAAAAAATACGAGTTGGAAAGGAGACGAAAAATACTTGTAAAAAGAAGAAGAAGAAGGAAAAGGAATGACGCTACGGGAGAGAATTTTTTCCTCCTTTCTCTTTTTCTCTTTTTACTTTTTATACTTTACACTTTACACTACTAGTCACTTTTGGATATCCATCAATGTCTTTAAGAAATGAATTGTTATTCCCCTTGGTGCTATTCCTCGTTAAAGAACATGCTTTGCATGAATCTTTTAATTTGTCTCTCCTTTCCTCCCTCTTTTCCCTCTTTGACTTTGACTTCTATTTTAATACACAAGATAGAGTGTAGAGTGTAGATACTGCTCCTTCTTTAGATTTTAGATTTAGACTGTGAAACTTGAGCTTGAGCTTAAATGTGCACGTTCATGAGTGTGAGAGTGAGCTACTGCTAGAACTTGAGACTTGAGACTTGAGACATGAGACACGAGATCTTCATCAACTCAGCTGTGAATACTCAATATTTCAACGACTGTAATTTATTCCTTGTGCCACCATCCACCGTTCTCAGATATATCATATTGCTTTCATCTATCCATCGATCCTTTGATACTCCAAGAATATAATCAACCAGCCGTTCATTCATTCACTCATTCATTTTAGAAGAAAAGTGCTGAGAGCTGAGCAACAAGAAAACTTTCTTTCCTTCTTCAGTTTTTTTCATACTTTTTCCTTGCTCACTTCTTAAAAAGGTATTTGTGTCATTAGTTTCTCTATCTTTTCTAATTTTTCTCCAGTTTCTCCTCCCAACTTATCAAATCTAGTCTACACTATACAATATAAAAAGTCTCTGGTCTAATGAATACTGAACATTTTTCTTGTTTCATCCTTCATAATTCATAATGAAAATTTATCAATCAATTTTTTGCCTTTTATTTATTCACATGTACTTTTAACTTTACCTTTACTTAAAACTCAAATCGACACAAAAAATAAGAAGAGCCATTTGACATGGTATTTGCATTAGTTTAAAAATGAAAAATATCGATGGGGTTTGACTGCAATTTTTCAATAAGCAGAACTTCTAGACCGAGATCTCGAATCTAGAATCTAGATGAAATGAGATGCAAAAATATGACAAAGTTGGCAGTGCTGAAATCAAAACTTGTTCTAAATTTTCAAGATTAAAGCAGTGATTACTTGTGTAAATATTTTATGACAAACGCCTTCTGTTTAATCTTTCTAATCTGCAGCCAGAAAACACGTAACATGTAAAATGTAAAATCAAAGGCTGGAGAAGGGTGAAATTGAGAAATCCCCAATCCGAATTCGAGTCCAAGTCACTCCCCGTCATCTATTTACTTCACTATAGTTCAAAGAAATTAGAAATAGCTGAACACTCAAGACGTTTCCTCGAGTCTTTACGGTCATGAAATTAGAAACTAGAAATGAATTGAAATTGGAGCGATTATACGAATATGAATCTGTTTTATACTAGCTTTAGCTTTAGTTTTAGTTCTAAAATTCCATATCATAGAAGCTTTTACTTTGTAGAAATGACTTTACTTTGAAATGAGATGAGGAGCGTTGATATTTGAATTTCTTATTATCTTCAAGATTCACGAGTGGGTGTGCTATTTAATATTTAATATCACTGGAATTGGTTCCTATATACTTTCAAGTGCAGGTTACATTTTAGAATTTAGAGTAGTGGGAGTAATTCATACTATTATTACAGATATTAAATATTATACAATGTAAAATGTACAGGGGAGTACTTGCATTTCAATCAGCGGATCTCTCATTCGCACTTGCTGAGAGATACATGACAAATGCTGAATGATATGAGTGACACTGCGAGATTGAGATATTTGGATCTTTACAATCTTCGGATCTCTGGAAATGAGATTGAATCTAGTTGTATGTAGACGAAAAATTTTAGATAGAGTTTAAGTATGCAAATGGCTGAAGCTACTGCTTGCTGCTTGTGCTATTCTATGCTGTGCTTTATCCGTACTTATTTCTATTTCTATATTTTGTGTTAGTATGAGCAATGAGCAATGGGCAGTGAATGGTGTAGCTTCTGCTTAAAAGCATGAAGTAACAAGTTTAAAGCTATATTATTAGAACTACAAACTACAATAGTAATTAGTAAATAGTAAGTATAAGTATAAAGTATAAAGGTATGTAAAATGACAAGAGGTTTGGCTTGCCTGCAGGTCGTCTTTCTTCACCATCCTTAGCGGCTTTAATTGAAAAAGCAAATCATCTCATTGTTAGTGTTTGTTACCACAAAGTATTATTATCATCATTTACACAACACACAACACAAGTGTACAGTATATTTAACAATAAATACTTTAATTTAAAACATTACTTTCAAGTCTTTGTTCAAACAATCATCATTACATTTAAATTAAGCATCTAACATCAGGCTCATGCTCATGCAAATCTAAGACAAAGTACAAAACACGAAAATTACTCCAATCCAATCCAAGCTTCATTAAGCACATGCAAAATCAATATAATTCATAATATAATTCATGCTTTTCTTATGTATGAATTTAATACAAAAGCAAGCAAAATCACATGAGTGTAAAACTTGGAATTCTAAAGTACTAGAATTTCTAGAATTTACCATCTAAAATCTTAAATTTGAATTTTAGAATGTGAAACAGAAAATGAAGAAGAAAACGGCTTCAAATTAGACTAAAATTAAAATTCATTTCCTATAAACTTTTTCTACAAACTTTTCATCGTATAAAATTCCGATAGAAGCAAAAAAACTAAAAGGAATTTTTTAAGGAATTCAGGCAAAAATTTGCAATCGAAATTCCACAGGAAACTGAATCTCGCGGAGAATTTTAATTGAGCATTATAACTAAGAATACAGTCAACAGTCAACTTACATACTGAATTCCTGCCCGCATTTTGATGAAAGAAATGTCAAATACCTACGTGTTGTAAATACTTTTAAGTCATTTGCGCTGTTTTTTCATTGTCTTTTGCTTTGTATTTTTGTATAAGGTTTCATGTCATTTTCTTGAAGACAAGCGTTAAAATTGGCTTGACATGCCTCGATTTGTCTTGGCTTTGTCATTGGCTTAAAAAAAGAAAACAGAAAACATGGAGAAAGCTCATCCTTTTCTTCATATACAAAGTGTAGTATTTTGATGCCTCGAGCCTCTATTCTCAAGACTCGGGACTCGAGATGTTTTCCATCTTCATGAATGAGTGAGAAGGATCTCACTTGACTTGTACGTTGCACATTGTAGATCGCAGATGCATATGAATACTTAAAACCATGTATTGTTGTAAAAGGAGTAGAAGAAAAAAGAAAAGGAGAAAAGGGAAAACAAGAAGAGGTTGGTTGAAAACTCGAAAAGTTTCTCTGTACAGAGTAAAAAATACAGAATACAGAATACAAGCACTAGTTCCAGTTTCAGCACGAGCCAAGAAAATCAGAATCAGAGTTCCAGGGAAAACTCCATCTACATTTCTTTCATTCTTTTCCTTTCTCCTTTCTCCTTTTCCCTACCCCCATCATCCACTTCATGCATAAATAATTCAGAATTCAGAAGCCATTACGCTTCGATGCGTTTCTTATACGAAACGATACCAAAATCACAAGCAGTCAACAGCCAACAGCCAACAACCAGCGAGGCAACGGAGCAGGCAAAAGCAAAGCTGAAGGCAAAAGTAAAAGGAAAAACAGACCGTCTACAATTTTTACACACAACTCTTTCGAATTCGACTTTCGACTTTTGATATCAAAATGCAACTCACTGCAGCTCCTTCAAAACACAACAAAACACAAGACATAAATGCAGCTACTTTTTAGTTTCGAGTTTCAAGTTCGAAGATCAGGCCAGACAAGAAAAAAAGAAAACCAGACAAAACACGAGAAAATAATACAGAATCAAACTCTAACTTTCTTTCTGTTTTTTTACATCCATTCAGAAAATACATCAGGGTTTTTAGAAAAAGTTTCGATAATTTTGTTTAATGCTTAAAGTTAAATTTGCCAACATTTTAAAATGACATGTACAAAAAATGCACAAAAAATAGACCAACAAATTGGAAATCGAACATCAGACAACATCCAGAGAACATTCAGAATTAGATGCATTTAAAATGTATTCAAAATGCAGATTCAGATGCAAACTTTATGACAAGAGACAAACAAACAAACAAACAAACAAAAAGCTTAACATTTTAAAGATATTTGATGCAAGACTATTGAGGAATAATAAAAATTGACTTACGTTTCATCTGGATAAAGTTGAGTTGTCGAATGGCGGTGAGGATGCATCGGTCGTCGAGGGTTAGGTCGAATTCCGAGTTGAAGAGTGCGGACTGGTAGGTGGAGGAGGGGGAGGAGCTGGAGAGGGCAGAAGTGGAATTACTGGTACTTGTGGGAGTGTGGTTTCGTCCAGGGGAGATTTGCATAGAACCATCCGAGGAACTGACCGAATCGTCATCCGACTGCCAACTTGACTCCAAAACCATGACTCGAGCAAGCAGAAGAGAACCAATCTGAAATCAAAAACATACAAGATAAATTATCATTATTGACATTTTGCTTTTTTCTTTTCCTGTGAGGAAAAACAAAAACAATGGAGCATTTTTTTCATCTCTACTGTGATTTTTTCCCTTTTATTTTTTCTTTGCTTTTGTCTTTTTCTGTGCCTTTGCCATTGAATTTTGTGTTTCTTTTCCCAGTTGTGCAAACATCAACGTCAAGTATGATTACATGTCCTGTTTTTTTCTTTTTTTGGAGATACTTCAAGCATCAAGACATGTCATATTGAATCAAAAAGTTGCTCCATCTTTCTTTTCCATGCTTTTCCTTTGCCACGCGTACTTTCCGCATACAAATTCACGTTTGGCTTGGTTTGCTTTGGCTACTGAATCTGAATCCCAAATTCAGACCGTTTCTATTTTGTGCTGCAGAAAGTACACATCCAAAAATCAAAAGCAAATATAGATATTTTGTGATTTCTAAATTCAGTCTGTACAAATAACTTTGACTATTTTCTGTACAAAATATTTTCCACGGAAAAAAACAAGAGTAGACCAAATAAAATAAATTAAATAAAGAGAGCGCCGATGTGCTATTTGCACACGGTTCTAAAAAATCTACATTCAATTTCTAGGAATGGAATAATAATAATAAATATTGATAAATTCGTCAGAAGTCAGAAGATAGAAAATAGAATGGAATGCTTGCAAAAAACGTTTAAACTCCAAATCCAAATTGTGATTGCAATGTGGAAAAAGCTTCAGCGACTGAATTTGAAACTTCAAACACCAAACACCTTCAACTTTCAACCTTCATCAAAGGAAAATACTCAAAGTTGAGAATTTAAAATAAAAACACATGT
>JABASP010002311.1:0-21118 GCA_019776565.1 Sminthurinus signatus | reverse complement strand
ACAGATAGATGGCTACACAATTTCGTCCATTTCGTCCAATTCATCCATTTCATCCACTTTCATCCATTTCGTCCAGGTGGACAACAAAATCTTTTTTAGCCGGATGAAAAACCAACACTGTATTGTATATTGTGTATATATTAAACATACACATGTGTGTGAATTTAGGATATTCATTCTTGTGGTGGAATCTTGTTCCATTTCAAAATTCAGATCCTGACTCCAACTTCATGTTCCGCCTGTCTTGTGTTTTGGTGTCTGCTTGAAATATTTGACTGCACCATGTAAAATGTAAAATGTACAATGTACATATTCGGGTATTTGTCATCTATGCTTTTGCTTTGGCGTGGGCTTAGCATTTGTCCTACATGAAAAGTCCTTGGAATCATGCGATCAAATGTGATATGAAAACTGGTGTAGTGCTACTCAATTCTCAATACAAAAGTTGTCCGTTGCACTTCCACATCTTTATGCTCTTATATCTTATGTATGAATTTAAATATGAGGATGGAGGATGTGAATAATTATTATTAATCCATTTAAAATGTTTTGAAGTACTGTACTATCCAATATCATAGTTTAAATCTGGTTGTAGAAATGCCTGCCTTTGAAAGATGACTGGTTTGTTGCTTTTATCCGGGAGAACATAGAAAGAGAGAGAGAGAGAGAAAGTCAAATAGTAAATCCATGTACAATTTACCATTTACCATTTATGATTTAACATTTACATTTACAGGTTCATTTCAAAATAGCACACGAGTATGAAATCTGATCACAAGATCAGTCATGGTAAAAGTTTGAAAAACCTCAAAAGTAGAGAGAGCAAAGTACAAGTAGATTCATTCCGCATTTTGTATCTATAGACTATACACTATACACTATAAAAGTTGTACACTGTACACGTGGATGACAGCTCGCTTTTTACCACTGTTTCTACTTTCTACATAAAATACAAAATACAAAATACAGAACCAGGAAGAGAATCCTACTAATTAACCTGATGACATGACAGAATGAATATTTCCTTGGCAAAATCCACTCTACTGTCACTAACATTATTTGCTAGTAATTCGAGAGGAGAGAACGAGAACAAGAATGAGAGAAAGTAGAAGCAGAGAAATGGAGATGCAATCCACTAGTGCGAGCATACTGAGACCAATTAAATCACGACAGTTGTATATTGTATAGTATCTGTATACTGTATACTCTGCTCGATACATTCATACCACATTATATCGTTAGCATCATATAATATTTTGTATTGTACACTGTATTATTTTGTTTTCCTTTTGTATGTATCAGGATCGTATTGTATTCATACTGAACATTTGTATTTGTTTCCCTCACACAATACATATTCAGAAAATTCTGTACATGTAAAATGTAAATGCATAACGGGAAGTCTTTTTTTTACCAAACTAAACCTCTTTAAAATAAATGCAATGATTTAATGATCACTGTTTAACGAACCGCACAGAAAGAACTTTGTACATTGGTAAAAAAAATTCAAATTCAAACTAAAACTCAAACATAAGCAAAGAATGCTGCTAGTACAATTGTACTATCTGTTGTGGAAAATCATCAAGAGATATCTTGTGAAACTTGGTCTATGTAAAATGAGACCACAGAATTAAAAATTATACTAGTTTCTAAGCTTATAGGTCTATAGTCTATAGTCTATAGACAGTAGATAATTGTAGGTAGGTAATTGTACATAAGGGAAAAGAAGAGATTCAACCAGAGGGTTTTTGCTCAAATACTAAAAAAAAAACGAAAAATGGACAAAGAAACAGAATTGTGTAGGAGCATGTACTAAGCTTTAGTAAAAGCTTACATATTACATATCCATTAAACCTTTGAAGGTTTTTAGTTCTTGTCCTTGCTCTGTCTTCCTCGTTACTTTTAATGCAGCCTTACAACTGACATTTTCTTATATAAATCAATTTTTATACATAATGTAGGCATTATTATCAAAAAGACGGAGAAGGTATTATTATCAAAATATTTTGTAAAGGTAAAAGTACACTCATTATGCGGTCATTATAAGTTATAAGTAAGTGACTGTATACTGTATTCCACATTCCAGATTCCAGACCAACGGTTAAGAATTGCCACATTGAACATTGAGCATGGCAAAAACACAAATTAAATTCCATCCTTACATTATAATCCACATGGAATAAAAAGGCAGGAGGACAAAAAATGAGACATTGTTGCATATCTAATATGTTAAACTGTAAACTGTAGACTGTAGAGTATATTTTATAGAGCATAATATTATGCAATATGCATCTATATGAATGATGGATGAGTTCAACTCCTACTCAGACTGGGAATCTCAACGTGCCTAAAATACGAGCATAAATACAATTTACTTCTGTAGTGTCTAGAAGAAGAAGAAGAAGAAGAAGTTCTTTTGTATGTATCTTTAAAAAGAAGCTATTCTTGCAAGTATTAGAGCATTAGAGTTTTATACAGCAACAGACTGTGTGGACCTGTATACATAAGTATTTTTGAGTAACTTGGAGAGTGAGAGATGGTTGAGTCAGTCATAAGAGAATACGTGGACAGAAGAAGGAGACAGAGATGAATATGAAAAAAGAAGAAGTTGAAAAAGGTTGGCTACAAAAGACTCTCTCTTGTCTGTCTCTGTCTCTGTTTCCCTCTCTCTTTGGTTTCCTCTTTTCTCCCTCGACTTCAACTCCAGTCATTAAAATAAGTGCAATTTTAGAAGAGAGGAGAGGGAAGATGAAGATGAAGATGAGTCTAGGAAAAAAGCATTAAGCATTACAGTTGGTTGCTAACTGGTAGTTGGTAACTGGTAGTTGGTTGGTGGGGAAGAAGGTGTATTTTTTGATTTGGTTCGCTGACTAGGAAAATGGTAGAGTTGGGAGAGTGTGACAGCAGAGAACAGAGTGCGGGTGCGAGGGAGCAGAGAGACGAAAGAGAAGAGAGATGAGAGGCGAGAGTTAAAATGAGAAAGAGTGCGAGAAAGGAAGAAAAAAATGAAAGAGAGAAAGAAAGAAAGAAAGAATGAAAGAAAAGGGAAAAAATTGAGAGACATGGCAATGCTTTGGATTGGTTTGGTTTGGTTTGGTTGGTTTCGGCCTGGAGATAACCGATGGAGAAAAGAGAGTTAAAATATGCGCAAAATGCACATGTATGTATATTATTTCACTAGCCACGGATCGATAAATGCCCGCACCACATTTCAAAAAAGAAGAGTGCAAGAGAGGACTCAAGAAGAGGAGAATAAACTAGCTCCTCTGCTCCTGGTCCACCCAAACTCAAACCCATCATCAGCCCTTTTTCCAATTTCCATCTTGCTCTCTCTCTCTCTTTCTCTCTCTTGTTCTTTCCAGTTCCCAGTTTCCAGCTTCCAGCTCCCCGCTACGTATGTTCGTCCACTACATGTACGACTTCCTTTCCTCATTTGCATACTCTGTCTCACATCTCCATATTAAATGTCCATATACTTTTTACTTGTAAAGTCATAACTCTTTTTATATGCACGTATGATATATTTTATATTTGTATCCCCCTCTTTTTCCTTTCCCCTTTTCCGTCTATAGAAATAAGTACAGCCTACATCCCACATCTACATTGTACACTGTACACTGTACACGTATTTTTTATTGACACTTGATACATTTGTTGATTAAACAAGTATTTTTATTTTTATACTAGTAAAAATAAATGTAGGATTTTGAAATTGAGTTTTTACATATAATTTTTTATTCATTGAATTTAAAGTTTCTTAAGGTTGTTTCATCAAAGGAAAAAAGATTGTGAATGAAAAGAACACATGAAATATTAATCAATGGGTAATAAATCCTGCAATTATGTAAATTGTAAATTTAGGACAAATGCATGCACGAATTCAAGGACGCGAGTGAATTATTTGTAAAATTTCATATAGGGACAAGTTCACTTGAATATATATATATAGATATAGATAATGTATAGAGAAAGAAGCTAAAGGCTAAAGGCTAGAAATCTTGCTCCAATTTGTCTTTATCTAAATCTTGAGCCTCGAGTTCTTGTGTACTTTATACTCTATACTTTATACTTTATATCTTATACTCAAGATAATATAGATAGATTTTATACCCATGGAAAAGGAAGAAGGATCATCATGGGAAGTATTAAACGTCGTAATTAAAATAAGCTTGAGTGATGCAATAAAACTAAGAGACTAACTAATAGCTAATAGCAAATTGTGGTGGAGTCTTGGTGCAGGGCAATTATCATAAAGATGCACTTTAAAGACTCGAGTATAAACTTGCTGCTCTATATTCTACATTCCACTTTCTACATTCTACATTCTGTATAGCATCTTCATCCTCCATCTTCATCGTTATTCCTCTTCCTTCTTCCGCATTTGCATGCGTAGACTGTAGACTGTAGACTGTAGACTGTCTAGCAGTGTGCTACTACTCCTTTTCCTTTTACTACGACTCTGCTTTCTACTGCACAACTTTAGATATATTGCACATTCAGGATCCAGGATATGCACTCAATTAGAATATATAAATTTCTAAGGAAACTCGGAATTCTGCCGCGACACACACACTCACATAAAGAGACTGCATACTGCACTGTGTACAGACTACATTTTACATTCTACATTCTACATTCAACACTGTGGAGTCTCGAGTTTAGAGTCTAGAGTTTAGAGTCAAAAGATATACTGCGTGAATGCAGTCACCGAGTTTTACTTTCACTACAACTAGAAGTAGAAGAAGAAGTAGAACAAGAACAAGGAACTAGAGTTAGAATGGATGTATGAACTTGACTACGAGTCTACAGTCTACACTGTACACTGTGCAATCTTGAGTCACCAACTTTATTCTGTTCTGAGAAGGTTCTTGCCCTAGTCTGCCGTTTCCATACATTTCCCATTTTCGCTTCCCATATATTTCTTCCTTGTACATTGTACATAGAAGTCGGTCGAGTTCCCAAAGTAAAGAGTAGAAAGATAGAAAGTAGATATAAAGAGTTTTTAGAAGCAGACTATGTTGGTGTTGGTCTTGGTGGCAGTTCTAGTTCTAGTACGTGCGTGTGATATCATAATGGAGAAATTACTACAATTCTTTTCCTAAACTACTTATTCATGTTCTAAACTTCGCATTGTATCTGTATTCGACTTTTGTAGTTTTGAAATGAATAAAATTTACACAGGTTTTTATCCTAGAAGCATTCTTTAGCAGTTAGCAGTGTTCTAACTGTAAAATTTCGTCACTACTGCTTAATCCAAAGGTTATCAATTGAGCAATAATTGTGTATTAGATATTAGATATTTATTTTCGGGAAAGGCCTTTACAGTAAATTACATTTAGTACATTTGAAGCATAGAGAAAGTCTGTAATTTGTTCACTGTACACTGTACATTGTAAATTGTAAAGTCTTAGGTTTGACTCGTGGTTTCCAAAGTCCAAAGTTAATGTCTTAGTCCTCTCTTTAATTTTTCAAGTCGACAGTCGACAGTCGACAGAGTAAGAATATTCTTGGGGGGTTTGACATTTTCTGTGAAAGAGAAGGCGAAGCTTTATGTGTGGAGGCGGACGGGAAGAAAATAAAGTCAAAAGAACCAAACGACCGATACTGATGCACAATGTGCAACGTCCAACATACATATTTCAATATAAATAGGAAAAGTTTGCATAATTTCCAATATTCTTGGATATATATTGTACATAGATTGTGTATGCATTTTCAATCCATGGGCTTTACACTAAAAGAGTCGATGTATATCTATAAGCTGTACATTGTACATACGACAAATGAAAAATCATGCCGTGTGCATTGTGCATTGTACATTGTACTTCTATCATTATCATCATCATCAACCGATCCAGCTGAAGGATTCATCCATCTTCCTCTTCTTCTCCTTTATATGTCTTTGTCTTCCTCGATTCTCCGCCTTTCCTCTTTTTCTTCCTCTGTGTATCGACTCTCCACTCTCCACTCTCCAGTCCCTTTGAGCTCATTCTCCGCTCTCCTCTTTCTATAAAATAATAATAATACAAAATGTTGCAATACTTTTTACCAGTACAGATATTTACATGTATAAGTACATTTTGTGCATTTTGCATAGGTACTTCCCACGTATACTTACATATTACATACTATTCTATTACAAAAAAAAGAATGAGAATTGAGTTCCAACTCCAAATTGAAAATAAATGTACTTTATGACCTTTTTTTCCAAAAAGATTGTAATAAAAAAATGACAAATAGAAAAGCACCCACGGCAATCATAATCAATACCAAAATGTATAATACAGAGTTTATTGCAATTCTTACAATTCTTCATGATAATTTCAGTTCCGTTCATTCTACATTCTACAGAAAGATTCTGTATCCTCAATTCTAGGTTCTCTAGTCTCAATACAAATCTAGTTATTGCTGCTAGGCAACAACTCATTTTATGCATATTTTCACATGGAGTATGATGGAAGATGGAAGATGGAAAATGAAAGACCTTTGTCCCGACGGTTCACCTGGCGACCGCCAATACTGAACTTCACATGAAGGAAACTTTCTTTGGAGTCGGATTTGGATTTGGATACAGAATGTATTTACTATGGGTTGTGGAGGAAAGTTGTGGAGTTTGAAGGAGACAGGGAAATCAAAAGAAAAGAACACAGGAGAAAGAAACAAAGAAGGAAATAGAAAAGTTGATTTCAATGTAGATTGTAGATTGTAGATAGTAGATAGTAGATCTGTCGACAAAATACAAAATACAAACTACACATCTACTTGTGTCAGAATAAGGATGTCCGTTCTTTTTTTCGGATTCGGATTCGGAATCGGATTCGGATTCAGATTCATATTTTCATATTTTTATACAGTATTCACTCACCGAAATGGAAATCAAAGTCAAAGTAAAAGTCAAAGACGAGGTAGATTTTTTTTTGATGAAATTCCTCTGTTATACATAAAAATCAAAGAGACGAGAAGAAAAAAAATACAATATTATAATATTCATGCCCGTTTTCATATTTCATATTATGGAACAGAATTTTGAGTGTATCATATATGAATTCATATCTATAATATTTTATGATATTCCGAGCTCAAAATATCAGGAGAGATGAAGCTTACATGTGAAAAGAGAGGGTGCATACTGACTTTGACTTGTGAGTACTTTTATGAGATAGGGAAGGAAAATCTATTTTTCCGTTTGTACATTGTACATTTTACATGGATATTTTTCCCCCGTACGTACCATCTTCGTCATTGTCATGATGCTCGCCTTTTCTTCTGTCTCCGTTTTGTCCTGTCGTCATTTCTAACTTGTTTTTTTTGTCTACATCATTTCCTTCTCTACTCTACGTTCCATTTCATGCTTTTCTCTAGATTCTAGATTCTGTGTGTTGGATTGTTGTGTGTATGGGGCAGCGGAGAGAAAAATCTTACAATCCTTTATCCTTTATCCTGTAGATTGTAGATACATTCATCCTCGTGCATAGATACATAAGAAAAAAGACACAAAGAAACATCCATAGCTTTTTACACCTTAAATAATTTTTCTTGTCATTTTTATGTGCATACATCTCTCGAATCTCAAATGTAAAATCTCAAATCTCAAATCTCAAAGCTCAGAGCTCAAATCTCAAATGGCAGAGGATAAATGGAAAGGCATTTGGCATTTTTCTCTCTATAAATTCCTCCAATTTTTCTTTTTGTATTAAGCATAGAGCACTGAGCACTGAGCACTGAGTACTGAATATTGAGTATTGAGAATCCAATACATCTCATTGTCATAGGAAAAAAACTCAGATTCTCTCTCAAGATTTTTGATTTTATTACAAACTAGATACTAGGTACAAACCCTTCAAAAATTGTTAGCATCGCCGTGTCTCATGTTTTGCAAATAATTCAATCTATTAATTTCCTCCGGTTCTGATTGCACATTGTTTCTTTTATTAGTCCCATTTTTTTACAAAAACTGACAAATTCTTACAATGCAAGTTTACAATGAATACTTTCTGTATAAAATACAGAAAAAAACAAATAATGTACGTAGCAACTAAAAATGACGTGGATGAAGCTACAAAAAGAGTAAAAAAGTATCTGAGAAATCAAAAATCAAGAAAGAAAAAATCAGCATGGTCTGATCCATTGATCCAAACATGAGGAGACATGCTTCAGATTTTTATTTTATATTGTAGACTTGTAACTTGTAACAAATCAAAAAAATAAATGTAAACATTTCTACTTTATTGTAAGAGACAAGACAGTAAAATGCCATGAAAAATTGAGCTTTGTCTATCAAATTTTGAAATATATGTACGTATATACGTATATTTATATTACATGCAAGGGGATGGACGGGAAATGGTGGGAGAAAATATAGGTTCCATTTATTTAAATATTCATATTCCCAAATTATATAAGAGCATACATATCAAAAGGTACACAACATACAATTTCATAGATTCCTCTTGCTCGAACTGAGTTACTGGGAACTTACACAATATAATATATAATATATTACACGAGGTGGAGAGCTAGTAAAAGTGTGCTTGTATATTGTAGATTGTACATGGGAGAAAGGAGTAGAGAATAGAGAGTAGTCAAAGTTGAAGCTAAAAGTAATTTTTCTTCCTCACACACACATCCCCAATACGTTCCGTTACTTTCCGTTCCGTTACATTGGACACTTAAATGGAAAACTATGGACAAGGAAATATGAAACTTCAGCTTTTTTTATACGCAGTCAGTGGAATTAATATTGAAATGGAGTCTAAAGTCTCAGTTTCACTCACAAACGTACACACTACACACACAAGTATCCTCGAAGAACATGGAATCAGAAGCATTGAAGCTTGCTCTGTTGGTCGTAGTCGTAGTCATAGTCAAAATCAAAATCAGTTTCTTGAGCTCCATGAATCGGAATTCCAATTCCAATTTTTCTCGTATAAAAAATGGTCTTTTTTTTTACAAGTTAAGTTACAATGTACTTATTTTGATACAAAATAATTCCACACAACTTCTTTTAACAACTACTATAAAAATCAAAATCAACTTGTATCAAAGAGAAACATGTAGAAAAATTCCTACAACTATATGATATTTTTTATATATGATTGAGGAAAATATTTCAAAAGTTGAGAAAATGGAACGAGGAATGGCGAAGGCCAATATATACGATATAATGGAATGAGAAAGAGACAGAGAGAAGAAAGTCAAATTCAAATTCATACATGTATTTTTACATGGTAGAGTCCAGAATCCAGAATCCAGAATCCAGAAACCAGATACCGAGAGAAATAGAAAGTATCTTGGCTGTTCGCTCTTCGCTCTTAGTTCTCCGTTCGTCGTCTTGTGACGTGATGTGAGGAAGATTGAGTGACAGATAATATGTTAAAAAGTCAGGAACATAGTTGAAGCATTTTCAGCCTTTTCTCTCCTTCCCCTTTCGTTTTTTTCTGCTCCTGGTGCTTTGCTGCTCCTTCACTATCTTGACTAAGACGAAAAGCAAGAGAGAAAAAAACTTAGTCTTATCGTTAACATAGCAGTTGAACAGTGAACAGGGAAAAGTTTACACATACATTCATACACGTATGTTCAATGTTCAATGCACCCGAGTATTTTCCGAGTATGCAAAAATGTTTCTTACATTTTTTCTACATTTTTCTTACTAAAACTGTGCAGCTATAAACCATAAAACACACAATATCAAAGTATAATTAAAACAAACAACTTTCACATTATTTAAATCCATCTGCTCTTGACTCTTGACCATTGACCAGAGACTATTTTTTGATGAAAGATGATTAAACAAAAACTAATTTAAACAATGCTTTTACAAGAAAAGTATTCATCATTCATCAACTCATTCCTTTTTTCGTCCCTTTTACAAGACGCTAAAAACTCTCCAGCTCAAAACTAATCAATTCAAATCATGTCAAACTCACAAGAGCAAGTCATTACATGACATGAAATGACGTGACATGACATGACAGGACAAGGAAATTTCTTACAGAATCTAAAAAAAGAAGATGAGATGCATCTAGAATCTAAAGAATAATATGTAAAAGATGAAGCTTGAAACATACATAGAACATGGAGGATAAATAATCTCAAATAATTCTCAGGGATTCTAAACTCTGAATTCTGAATTCTGAAAAGATCGACACATTTCGATGGAACAATCTGGCAGCTGTCTCGGATTACCATTGAGCATGGAGTATTGAGTATTGAGTATTGAGGCAATTTCTATCTATAACGCACTCAAAAAAGATTGATTTTCCCTTTTACACATGTACACATGTAATTTTTTATTCAAAATTCAAACAGTTATTTCAAAAATACATAATATAATCAATATCAAAATCTTTATGTATCTATCCAGCAGCTACGTTATGTAGTATGTAGAATGTAGAATGTAGAAACTAGAAGGAAATATGTTAACAATAGATAGAGAAAATGTCAAATGGAAAATGGACAGAGGAAATTTGAAAGGGTGGAAAGTGCGATTATGAAAGGTTCCCCAAAAACAGATTACAGAGTGAAAGAATTCCCAGTTTACAGTTTGCAGTTTACAGTCCTCCACATTCTACATTCTACACACTTTTTCACATCTTTTCTCATGTCATTCATTTCAAATATTCAAATATTGTTTTTTTTTCTCACTTATTTTTCACTTGTCTCTTTTTCAAAAATAAGGTGAAAGTAGGTAAAGGCTCAGAAAATGGAGATGGAAAAGGAAGAAGAATGTCGAAAATTCAAATTCCAAATACTGAAAAAGAAAAAGAAAAAAAAGATTCCTTTGTGGATTCCACTGCGTTTACGAACAGACTTTAGACGAAACTCAACTCCAACGTGCAAGATTGTACATTGTACATACAGGAAAAATGTAAAGGTGAACGTGAAGAAGTTAAAGAACACATGAGCACATGAAAATGGAAAATGGAAAGAGAAAAAGAGAACCACGAAAGGAACAAAATAAATTTTGACTTTTCATGATTGACGATTGATATGGTAGTTGTTATTTGTTGTTTGTATTTTGTTGTTTGTTGGTTGTTGGTTGTGGGTTATTGGTTATGGGTTCTTGGTATAAACCAGTGGAAAATGAGGAATGGTAGCAACATTTTTTGGTGTTTCCTTCATACCTTGATGCTGATGTTGATATTGATGGTGTTTTCCCTTGGAGTTGCTCAGGGTATTTGGTTTTGTACTTGTTGTTTTTGTTATTTGTTATCCATGTTTTATGCTCTTGTTCTTTTTCTTTTTCTTGTGCTCTGTGTCTTGGTTCCAGTTTCGGTTTCGGGTTCGGTTTAAAATATATCGAAATGTGAAATGTGAAATAGAGCCAGTATAAAAATTGGGTTTTGACATTTAAAGATTGGCAGAGGGATTTTGAGTGGTGTAAGACCAGAAGAACAAAAGGCAAGAAAAAAGGAACTAAAACAGGGCAATGTCAAAATGAGACATACACAATACTCAATACAAAAAAAGAAAGGAAGGAAAATGAGAAAAAGAAAACTTATGGAAATGGCAATACACATACCTTTTGACTTTTACTTTTGCACCTACTACACCTACTGTAATGTTTATGTTTTTTACATAATAATACACAATACACACATGTATGTAAAATGTCCAATGTTCCATGTAGACTGTACATTTTTTGTAGAAAAAAAATATACTTTCACATCATTTCCAAGGATTGGCATCGGCTTTAGCTTTCCGTTTATCTCCTGTCGTACATCTTACATCTTACATATTACATCTTACATACTTACAAGTATACAAAACACATTTATAGGTATCTATAGATACAGTACAGGAAACCCCATTTCATTTCATATATTTACTTTACTTAAAGCTGAATACTCCACACTGAACAAGAAACACACCTACAGTAAAAAGAAAAGAGGAAAGTCAAAAGTCAAAAGTAAAAGTCAAAGTACAAGTGGAACTCTAACGCTGGAATGGAATGGATTGTCAATGTAGAAAGTGGAAACGAAAAACTCCAAAACTGGAAAGCTCAGGAAAAAGAAATGGAAATATTGCCATATTTCTCCTCAACACTCCATACCAAAATGCCAAAGTACACCAACCTATTCATATTCATATTCATATCTATCTATGGCCATTGTTTATGTACACCTTTATAGATATTGAACATTGAACATTGAGGATGGAGCATTTCCCATTTTACTCATCTTTGTGAGCTGACATCCCAGCTTCTTTGCTGGTCGTTGGGGAGCCGGATTCCAAGTCAGACTCCGACTCAGACTCAGACTCAGAGACAGAGACGGGGAAAGAAACAAAACGAAAGAGCGAGAGCCCGGATGAATGTTTTATTATTCTTGTTACTGACTCTGGTAGTTTTGGATATTTTACCAAATTGGAAGTTGCGCACATGCACCCACACACACACACATATTTATACGTATTTGTATGTATTTGTATGCATTTGTATGTACTTGCATGAAAAGAGAAAAGATGTGCTTCCAATACAATTGAATACAATGGAATGGAATTGGAAGCCAAAGTTAAACTGAAAGTCAAATTCAAAGTGCTCATACATGTAAAATTTACAGTGTACAGGGATGGAATGGAATGGAGATGAAAGTGGAGAGGTTTTTCAAAGCTATAGAAACATAAACTCGTACTGCACTCGTACTTAGATATATAATGTTATTATTATTATTATTATCGCCACATAGAATAGAGGTATTCCATGCCATGCCAATGCAGAGCACAGGGGGAAACCACACGTATTCATGGGTTCATGGATTCATGGATCATGGACGTAGACTAATAAATACGTAGAGAGAAAGTACAAGTAAAAGTAAAAGTATGTGTGTTGGAACATTCCATTCTTTCTCATTTCAAACTGTGTACAGTGTACATTGTACATAGATGTTTAGTTGGCCTCTCTGTCTCTCTTTCTTCTCCATTTCTACGAGTAGATGATACCTTTACCATTGCATGTAAACTGTGAGCGTAAGTGGAAGATGGGAAATGGAAAAGGACGTTGGTTTTGTTTTTGTTGCTCCCGCTATTGCTATTTTGCTATTTTGCCATTCCTCTTCCAGAGAGAAAAGTGCCACTACTCATGTAGATAAAACGGGCGCGAGTATCCAATTTCTCGGATAAAAGTCTCCCAAACTACACACTACACACTACACAAAATTTCCTACGACCTCCTCATCATACCCAATGTCTACCATCTACCATTTACCATCTACCATATTTTCATACAGAAGCGTCCTCTGTAAATTGTACAGAAAGGTAAATGTAAAATACCTACTCAAGACAAAGGGGACGGAAGTGAGAGAAAGTCAGTGCCAAATGCCAAAAGAGAGGACAAAATCCAGAATCTAGAATCCAGAATCATCCATGTACAATGTACAATATAATATTTTCACAACTGTAGTTTGAAGTTTCATCCTCTCCTACTTCAATTCCAATTCCAATTCCAACTCCAACTCTGAATCTAAATCTACATTTACATGTACATGTACATTGTACATGGTATGTTGTAAAAAGATGCACCGTTTACGTCTTACATACATAACAGGGAGCACTTATCATCACTTTGCGACTCCAATTTCTATAAAGTTGAACAACCACACAATATGATACTTTCATAACACTAGACTCCTGGAATGTCTAAAAGCTAATAGAAAAGGTAACAGAGAACAGAGAACGAAATCGTAAACACAAAAGAAAAGGAAACCCAAAAGATCATGAATATGAATATTCATACATGTACAATACAGTAAAAAAGGTCCCAACACTGGAATTACTTTGTGTGTATTTAGGAATGTATGAAAATGAAAAATTATACCAGAACATAAATGCTTTTGCATCTCTTGTGCAGTTTATTTTTTTTCATTTTTATTTTTTCATCTTTTGTCTGGTGGCCACCTTTTTTGTTTGGCTTCCATTTTATTTCATTTCTGAACAAGGGACTTGACTCAAGACTCAAGTCGTGTAAGGATGTATAATGTATATACGATATATTTTCATATGTACTTGAAGCATTTTTTGAACTCTTTGGCTTCGGGTTTGGTTTTGGTTTGTAATAAATGTTATCCTTTCATTTTGGCTTCTAGATTCTAGATTCTACATTCTGGATTCTGGATATGTTTGTACCTTTGTATTTCCATTTCCCAAACACATGCATAAATACATGCATACATGTATAATTGTATTGTATTGTAGGTTTAGGATTTGGTTGGTTGAGCTGACAACACGCTTCATTTTTAGCTCTGCGTTTTCTTTCAATTTTCACTGGAAATAGTCGAAGAACTCTTGTCAAAAAGTCTTCCTGGGGGTTTTATGACCTCAGGAACACAAAGAAAAAGTCCATTTTAAATTTGGAAGTCGCTACGAGATGATATTGGCCACTTTTTGGAATCTTCAAAAGTGACAAAAGGAGGAATCGAAGACTGCTTCAGATTCGAATTGTTTACTCGAAAAATTGAGAATTGTCAACTACTGGATTCTCTATTTACCTTGACGACGACTATTTTTCTAAAACTGAATATAATAATAATTATTATTATTCTGTTACAACGCCTTGCCTGGATGCCCCAGGGAGTTAAGTCTCCAATTTGACCTTTGGCAAAAAGTGCAAACGTGAGAGGGGCATACCAGGCCCTTATAAAGGCAAGTTGTCCTATAATCATACAATATTGAACCACTAAAATACTTATTCTCTATTTAAAGCATATACTGTAAAAAGATTCGACTATTTTCTAGTCGCGTCAGACTCAGTATGACTTCTTTGTCTGGATCTTCAAGTGTCCACGGACGCTCGGATGAAAATTTGGTTCGCTCAGAACTACTGAATTTTATTCAGTTTAAATGTGACTCTGGCTGTGACAAAACCGAAATAGTAGAAATCACCACTTCATTCTACACTCAACAGGAAGTAGATATAGCCATGTCCATATTGAAAAAAATTGATGTACCTCATACAACAACCAGGAGCTCTACAGCAACTCGCCGTTTGAAGTCTCACAATGGAAAAAATGATGACAAGTTGAAACTGGATCTTGTTGAACTGTATGAATATGTGGTTTATTTGGATGCATGTGGATGCTGCCCTACTTTTGTGGCTTTTGACCTTGACCGCATACCGGACAGAACACTGACGGCTATTGACCATTACAAATTTAATCGTAGACTCCAGGATTTGGAAGTCAATATGACGAATGCCTTTTCAGTCAATGAAATAACTCAACGTGTGGGAAAAATTACAGAAGATTTCATGAAGTCGGTGAAAAAACTAGAGACTCTTCAACCTCCTTGTCTTCAACCGTTGACGTTCGGAAAAGGAAATTCCTCAACTACATACAACCCACTGCCTGCTCGATCGTATGCTTCCGTCACTGTCAATGCCGCGGTGAATACGAAAAATAATAATAATAATAATAAATCTGGAGAAGCTGAAAGTACTACAGATGGACAATTCGCTGACAATGAAAATGAATGGGTTCAAGTTGTGAAGAAAAGAAAACAGGTTCACTGGGACTCAAATATCCTCAAAAATACAGAAATAATAAATAATAATGATAAAAACAAAAACAATAAACAACAACAAAAGAAGACACCTATTGTAATTGGCTCTTCATCATCGACATGCCCTCTGATGACAGTTGCGCCACTTGCGAGAAAAAAACGATGGCAAATCTTCGCTTCAAGGTTTGATGTGACAACTGGAGAAGCTAATGTAAAAGCATACCTTGAAGGACGAGGTCTCTCTGATGTTCAAGTCCAGAAAATTAATAATAAATTTGAAGTACAAAGACATGCATCTTTCCACATTAGCTTTGACTCCCCCGATCAAACAATAAATCCGTATCAACCTGAATTCTGGCCTGCTGGAGCACTGATAAAAAGGTGGTTCAACCATAATAATAATAATAATGTAAAATTCCAGAGAGATACAAAATTACAAATGGATCTGAATGAAGCTCCTGCAGCTATCAATTCTTCACCATTGACTTCTAAAGTATACTCAACTTTGCCATCAGGCTTAAATTCTAATGCAATTGACTGCATCAGCAGTAACCTTAATCAAAATTCCTCATGAACTGTACACCAACATCAAACATCAAAATTGCCTCTTGGAATTTGAAATCTTTTAAAAAAAACTACTCATTTATTACTGAAAAATTAATTTTTAATGACATAATTTGCCTTCAAGAAACGTGGCTACGGGACTTTGAGGAAATTCAAATTCAAAAGTTGCATCCAGCTCTCACTGGAATTTCTGTCTCTGGTATGGATTCTGGTTCTTTACTTGTTGGACGTCCTTTTGGTGGCACGGCCATTTTGTGGAAGAAAGAAATTTCCCATCAAATAACACCTGTAAATCTAAATGATAAAAGACTCAGTGCAGTACTCCTCTCGACTCCGTCATCATCATGCCTCATTGTCAACTGCTATTTCCCTACGGCTGAAGATGAAGATGAACAATTATCCTATATGGCAAAATTAATTTCAATAGCAGAAAATAGTGACGCGGGCTCTCATATTTTTTGTGGAGATTTTAATCGCAGTCCTGGTTCACAGGGATTTTCTGAATTCGAAGGAATATCAGCTGATTCTGGCCTTGTTTTTCTTGATGTAAATCTTATGGCTGGACAAAATAATTGCTTTACGTTTCTGAGTGAATCAAATAGTGGTAAAAGTTGGCCCGATCACTTTCTCACGAGTGAATCACTGGTAACTGGAGCTTCCTTCAGTGTTCTCCATGCAGCACCTGGAGACCACCTTCCAATTCTCATTGAATTACCGTGGGATAATTTACCACAGTCCATTCATCAAGAGTCTCATCAGCAGAAACGTGAGTCAAAATCCATAAACTGGAGGAAAGCTTCTGAGAATCTCAAGAAATCCTACTATCAACAAACAGAAAGATTAGGATACTATCTAAAATCTAAAACTGAACAATTGATTATTACTGCCTCCTCCCAAAACGGCTCCATGCAGAATGAAATAAATCAACTTTATGATGAATTCATTAGTTCCATTCACAAACTTGACAAAAATCTCGGCTCCAAACACGGCGCTCGACGTGACCTCTATACTGGTTGGAAAGAAGTTGTGAGTAAATCGTATGAAGAGTATCAAGAGGCATTTTATCAATGGAAAAACTCTGGATTTGATGATGAGCTTCTTCATGAGGATCATAATAATAAGAAAAAGATATTTAAAAGCGCTCTGCGATACTGTCAAAAGAATCAAGATGTTTTGAAGGCTCAGAAACTGGCTGAATCATATAATTCTAAAGATTTTCCTAAATTTTGGCAGCAAATCCGACAGCTAGATAAAGAAGAAAGAACTGTGGCGAAGTGCGTGGAAGGAGAAGAAAACCAGGCGGAAATTGCAAAGATGTGGAAAAAGTACTATGAAGACCAGTTTTTAGACTCGTCGTTCCAACCACAGTCGTGTGAAAATCTCATTGATGAAGCAGAAATGTGTGGTTCTAACGCAAAATCCTTCAATCATTTTAAGTTGTGGCAAGCTGAAATTATTGTGAAAAACTTGAAAACAGGAAAAGCCATCGGAGCAGACGGAATTAAAGTGGAACACCTCAAATTTGCACACTTTTCCCTGATGGAATTTTTAGTTCAGTTATTTAACTTGATGGTGGATAAAAACTTCATTCCTCAGCAGCTGATGACAGTAGTCCTCACACCAATCTTAAAGAAGAAAGGACTTGACTCAAAACAAATGACAAATTATCGACCAATAGCTGTTGCGACTTTATTATCAAAGCTGTTTGAAAAATTAATATTATTTAATTCTTTATCCCATCTAAAAACAACGGATGCACAGTTTGGTTTTAAAAGGAGACTTGGTTGTGAGCAATGTGTATACTCACTGAGACAACTAATTGCCTACTGCCAAAGAAGGGAAATTCCTCTGTACATCTGCTACATGGACGCTTCCAAAGCCTTTGACAATGTGAAATTTTTCCCTCTACTACAAAAACTAATTCAACGAAATTTCTCTATTCCGCTGATCAGAATATTTTATTACTGGTTTTCAAATCAGCGTTTCAGTATAAAATGGGGGACAATTTATAGTGATTTTTTTATTGTTCAACGGGGAGTAAGGCAGGGAGGAATTTTATCGCCTTACTTCTTTGCTATTTATATTGATGAATTAAGCCACCAACTAACTAAATCTAACCGTGGACTAAAAATATTTGGAGATGTCATAAATCATTTAATCTATGCCGATGATATTTGCCTTTTAGCTACTTCTACTACTTCTCTTACTCAACTCATGAACATATGTGACACTTTTGCATCATGTCATGGCTTGAAATTCAACGCAGCAAAGACCCAGTTACAAACTGTTTTCCCAAAGTGGCTGAACACTCGTCATCCTGAATTAAGAATCCGATTTAAGGACAGCATAATTGAGCCAGTAGAAAGTGTCAGGTATCTTGGATATGTCATTCAAATCACTCGAAAATTCAATGTGGACTGTCTAAATGATTCGGAAGAAATTGGGAAAAGGACCAGTGAACTCTACAAACGAGCGTACATGCTACGGTCAAAGTTTAGCCGATGCCCGATTCCGCTAAAACGTCATCTCTTCATTACCTATCTATCCAGTATTTTTTGCTCTAGCTTATGGGTTCTCAACAAAACGGAGAGAAAGAAAATTCGGGTGGCATACAACAACAGCTTCAGGATTGTCATTGGCCTTTCCCGTGATTGTAGTGCGACCGAAATGTTCAAGGATTTTCAAGTCAAAGATTTTGACTCCATTCACAAGACTTCAATACGATCTCTCATCAATAGAAACTTGACCATAAACAACAATACACTAAATACAATTTCTCAATCTTCTATACAGTATGACTCACCCCTGTCCCAATTCTGGGAGGTGACATTATCAGAAAATTAAGAGAGAAAACAAAGTTATAATATGTTTTTTTTATATATGTGTTTTTTTTTGTTTAAAAAAAAAATCTGTTTAATTATTATTATTATTATTCCTAGGTTAGATTTGGACCTCGTTGTCTGTTAAACTAAAGCTAAATAAAATAATGTATATGGCAAAAGTGAGAGAGGAAGTTGAGACGAGGTAGAAAAAGGGAAAGCATCAAAGTTATTGGTAAAAGTACACCAAACTCAAGTAAACTCCAGCTCCGATTCCGATTCCGATTCCAATTCCGATTCCAACCATACAACAACAACAACAGCAAACAACCAAGATATGTGACAAACGACATTTCACATTTCAAACAATGTCTTGTCTTTTGTACAGAAACTATTTGAACCTTCAGCAGCTATGTGTAGTGTGTATTTCTCGTGTACAATTTTCTTTACTACTGTACGTCTGTATAAACAAATTAGATATTACGACTGTGTGGATAGGGTTAAGTGGGTTCCTCTAGTTTCTAGTTCTCCTTCTACTTCTACTTCTACCTCTACTTCTTCTAGTTCTTCTAGTTGTAGTTGATATGATATAGTGGAAGAAATATGAAAACGGAAATGTGGAAAAACATTCTGTCCAATGCCAAAAGGACCTAAAATCTAAAATCAACCATACTATTCTGTAGTCTGTAGTCTGTAGTCATGCAAACGGAAGACGGGAAACCAAGGACCGACCAACAACTAGATCATCCCATTTTTCTATTCCTTTTTCATCTGTTATTGTAGTAGAGCTTGAGAAAAATGTAAGATGCTGGAGAAAAGAAGATTGAGATGGAGATGGAGATGGAAATGGAGAAGGAGATGGAGTAAAGTTGAAGATGGAGCAAGAAAAGTAAAAGTAAAAGTACTTTCCATTTCTGGCACACATAAAAACCAACATATGAAAAGTTATATATGATGCAAATTCCCCATAGTTTTAAAGTAGCATGAAATGGCTCTGCCAATTGTACAATGTGCACTGTGCACTGTACACTGTACATTGTACATTGTATATTGTGTGTATGAAGTATGTGAAGCCTTTTGTTTTTACCGTCTACCGTCATCGCGATCCATTATATTTCTTTATGTACTTCTACACATGAGTACTTATATTCCGAGAAATTTCACCGCAGTTTCAACAACTACACTACAAAACACTATAAGAACTTTACATGTACTTGTACTTACATTAGTGCTTCCAAAGCATGTATCTACTTATATGAGTATGATATAAACAAACAGAACGTTTTCTGTATAAATTTGGATGTACAAAATAGAGTGAAGTATAAAGCAAAGAGTATAGAGTATAGAGTCAGTAGTAAAAAAAACGAAAGGGTTTTGGTCATATAAAACTTTGGTGGGAGAATTGGAATTGGAATTGGAATCGGAAGGCCACACAAGATTATATTATACGACGATGATATGTTATGATATGCTATTCTATTGTATTTGAAAAGTTGAAAGCATATTTTTGTACTTGTACATTCTACATACAAAGCAAGAAGTTCACAACATTGATATGTACATATGTGAAATTCATAAAAGAAATGGAGACGTAAAAATAGAGATCTCAACTCCTTCTGGCACATCCACAAACTGTAACTGTAAATGATATCACATCCATCTACCATCTATCGACATGTATCGATACATCGATATGGATAAAATTGGAGATGAGCAAAATGTTTCTTTGAGGAAGAGGAAATAAACTCATTTTATACCCTAAATCAAATATTGTAAAGAGCTGTACAGAAAACAGAAAATGAAATGTCCCTTAACTTGACTTTCTCCACATTTATTCCCAACTGCTCAACGTTTTGTTTATTCTTTAGTGTAAAGTATAATTTTTAAATGAGCGGAAAACTGGAAGGTTTAAGAAAATACTAATACTAGTAAACTATTAAAGGCTTTTAACTTTTCAACATGTCTTATTGTACATTGTACAGTGTAAAGGTAACGAGCAAAAAAAAGGTTCCCACTATTTTATACTATCAATTGTCAATGGTGTTGGATTTTTCAAAGGAAAGGGACAAGAGAGTAGACTTTCAAAGTAAATTCATATAGGCTTTTTAGTCCTATAGTAATTGTACATTAGAGAGACCGAAAAAAACACGACTTTCGAAAATTTAAGCCAGGAACCCGTCATATCGTTCCTTTTGGTCCTTAGTACAACCTCTGAAAATATTTTTCCATTTGGTTCAGGTTTA
>JABASP010002310.1:0-21136 GCA_019776565.1 Sminthurinus signatus | reverse complement strand
TTCTTGAAAGGGAAATCAGACAGCCATTTTAATTGAAGAATTGACCTTTTTCTCCCCGAATCCCCCGAATTTCCATTTCCATTGACATGATCAACTGTTGGGAGTGAGTGACAATTTTTCTTTGAATTTTAAAAAGTGCCCAAGATCTCTCTCTCATTTTTTTTTTGCTCGTTTGTTGACAGTTTCTATTATGTATACATATACAATATACATGTGTATACATATTCAAATTTCAATGGAATTTTAAATGTAATCCAGTGTGTGTCATTTAACTAAATAAGAATATTATTTAACATTGAATATTTTAAATATAGTGTCTAGAGTTAAGTAAACATTTCAAGAGTTAATTCTTTACCATTTTTGCAGGGGTTTTTCCTTTTTTCCTTTATATTTTTATTGGGAGTTTAAGTGTAATCAGTGTTGACGTACATATATACATATAGGCGCCAAGCATGATCTGTTCAATGGGAAGATAGAAGATTGAAATCAATGCAAATATTTTTGTAGGAATTTTTTATTCTAATTTTCTTGTGTGTCCTTCTTCATATTTATAAATAAAATTAACTGTTCGTGTGCCTATTGTTTTTTTTTTGTTATTTACAAACAAACGTGTCTCAAGTTATAACAAAATAGTGAGGTACCTTTGTGAGTATTATTTTGAGCCGGTGTTTAAATAATTGAGGTTTTTTAAACATAAAATTATTATTTTATTTTTACCCAGAGGTTACATAAAGAGGTCTTTCTTCTTTTTCTTTGTGGATTCTGGACTACACAGTTTTTTTTTCTTTTCTTGTTATTTTTTTAATTAATATTATTTTAAAATTTAAAATACTGAAAATTTTTAACAATATAATAATAATAATTATTAATACTATATATTGATTATTTCAGATGGAAAATGTACATCTTAACTATACTTTTGGATGAATAACTTATTTATATTTTAATGGAATTTAAGTGCAAAACTCAAATGTGTTTATTTTGAGAATCAATAAAAACCTTCAGTCTTCACTGTGTACAGTGAGTAAAAGAAGAACAAAAACATATAAAATCACAGATGGAAAGTGGACAATAATAAAATACTTGTGCTGTGCAAAAAGAAATTGTTTGATAAAGTAGTATCAGTATAAGGATTAACCATTGATTAGTGACATGTTGTTACTGTATAAATAAGTGACAAGTATTTATATATAATAAATAAATACATTTGAGAGAGTTAATCTCCAAAATGCTGGACAAAGAGAAGGAAGTTGCCCAGTGGGATGAATGGATCTTACAAGCAGTACACAAAATCCGTAGTCAAAAGGTATAAAATATATGTTTAATAAAGCTTTTTTTATCGGTTTGATTCATTTTGTCATTTATGGAAATCAATATATTATGATGTACATAAGTAAATAAGGATATACTTAAATATTTATAAATGTACCTATTTTTATAAATATTACAGCAACGACCAGCATTGGATCGTATTTATAATTCAGTTCGACTTCTTGCCGAAAAAGAACAAATTGCATCTGAGAGACAGAAATCACCCATTGGTAATTTATTCACCCGAACATTTTTTATTATACCCGCACAATTATTATTAATACTAACCATATCTCATATTTTATTTGTAAATGCTTTTTGCACTATTGAGTTTTTGTACTTGTGTATATTGTGTATAGTAAGTATTAAACTAATGGCAAGTATGGTATATTTCTTCTTTTTTTTTTCTTGTTATTTATTGATATATAGCGCTTTGATTTTATTTACTTTTCTTTATTTTTTCATTTGTCTTATTTAATTTTTTTTACAAATATTTAGCTCCAATTTACAATGCACCCTTTGAGACAATTGGCATTGAACAAGTACAGCGACACCTTGATCGAACTGTTAAAAAAGGTAAAATATATATTATATTTTGTATTATGTGTTGAGTTTTGATTCGGAGTTATAAACAACAAACAAATTAAAAGAGTAAATTTTGTTGATAAATTGAAAGTAATAAATGTATCTGTACATATTGCCCTTATTTAATATTTATGTATATGTGTCTTTTTGATATGGTTTAGGTTTACTTTTGAAAATCATTACCAAGGGTTGCACAGCATATAGAACAACGGAAAAGTGTGAACGGCAATTAAATTTAAGTAAACCCGGTATTACAGAAGAAAGTCCAGAAGTGACAAAAAGTGTATTAAAAGTTTTTCGTGAACTAAGTGAGCCTGATCCAACTTCTACCTCCTCAAAAGATACCGTTAATGGTGGTTTTACAGTAGCAGTAGTGTCAGACTATTTACGTCAATCTTATGTCGTTCAATATCCTCCAGAGTCTGAAGAAGCAGATAATGATGGTTTAGTGAGGAGATTTGTCCAGGCAGTTCTTAATAAAGAAGTTTCAAAAGGACATGCTGAACTTTGTGGTGAAAATTACCGATTCCTTGACAAGGGAAATACTGGTGGGAGTGTGAGTAGTAGTAGTACATCAAAAAATCAAAGTCCACAACAGTCAACATCCTCATCAACTTCTTCTTCATCTTCAACCCCTGCCAGTTCTTCTTCTACTTCTACTTCAAGTAGTGCTACTCCATCCAATAATAACAGTAACAATAGTGACAAAAACGGTACACAAATGGAGGATCCACTAGCAAATAGAAAAGACGGAAGACAACGTCGGGCATCTGCAGCCTCTTCATCCAGTGGGAGTGGAACCACAACAACAACTACACCAGCTTCATTAACTACACCTAAAGAAAAAATGATTAAACCCAAATTAAAAGGTTTGTCAGACACTGTGGTGGCGGCGTCAACAGCATCATCATCATCATCATCATCGTCATCAACTACGAGTAATGCTTTTATTCTCTCTTCCAGTAGTTTAAGAGATCCAAATCCCATGGTTCTTATCTCCAAACCATTTATTGTAAATGTAACTTCACCCTCTGTTACAGTTTCATCGTCGGGACAAGCAGCTACGACAGTGACTACGCCCGCCACAGGAGGAACCAAAATAACTACAAAGGAAAGGAAAAGTCCAGCAAAATTGAAAATTAAAAGTGGATCATTGGATATTGGATCATCAAAATCAAGTCCAGCCACAGCAACAACAACATCAACATCAACACCAGCACCACGTGCAGTGTTAAAAAGTAATAAAAATGACAAAAACCCAACTGAAGGTGATCTTCCATCAGCATCCTTAACGGATAAACTTGCTGATAAAAATAACAAGGATAAATCACAGTTAAAAGTTGTTGAAAGTGTTAGTAGTAGTAGTGGTAGTAGTGGTGGTAGTAGTAGCAAAAGTGTTAATAAAAATAGTGGTGATAGTGTAGAAAAATCACAATCACAGATTGCTCCCAAAAGTGACAATACAAATAAAACCAACAAGAAAGATGAAGAAATGAAAAATATCTCAGATAGCTCAAAGAGCTCATCAGGTGTAGTAAAAGGTGATTCACGAGATGGAGAGTCTCTTAATCCCAAAAAAATTTGTGCTCCTACTCCTGCTACTACTACTTCCTCATCTTCTAATAAAGACAAGGATTCAGACAAAACTAAAATTAAAACTGCTGAGGTTGATTCAGCAAAAACAAAGAATGTGAGCAGTTCTGTCTCAGGCTTGACAGAAGTATCTTCATCTACTACTAATGTGACAAAATTGGACAAAGAAACTAAGGTAAGCCTTGCCTCTTTTTTGTTTCCTATATGTACTATTTCTTATCCATCAATATCCATCATATTTACCAATATTCATTATTCACATATTAAATTCGATTGCATTATTTTTGTATAAATTACAAATTACAATCAAGGAAAGATAGCTCAGAAAATACTTAATGGGGTAAAAACTGTTCATATGTCATATAAAATTGTACATGTCATCAATGACATGAAATATACTAGAGTTAAAGTAAATGCATACTTCATAGTTCATAGTTGATAGGAATACATACTTTGTTGATCATTTTTCCTTGTATTAATTCAAAAAATGTGAAGACTCTCCACCCTTTGGTTACACAAATTGAACATTGTTTGTACTCTATGTATGTATCAATTTCCAATATTAAGTTATAGTAAAATGCATCACCAAATATTTATCTTCCATCTTCCATAATAATATTTTTTACTTGAACATTGAACATTTTATTAGTACTTCTTTTATAATTCAAGTTTTCCTCCGACTTCATCATCAACATAAAAAAACTAGATAGTTTTTTTCTCACCGTATATCTACATAATGTAATAATGTGATTCCGCACTAATTATTTTAATTTCAATTTATCTCATCTTCTCTCTTGTCTCTTTTTACATCTGCTGTGTGTTTGTATTTTGTATTGGTCTGTGTGTGGTGTGTGGATGGATGAACTAGTAGTTGATAGGCATTTTTGCCTCCATGTGCATATTTATGTGTATTGTTGCTCCTTCATCTAAGAATTTCAGATATATACCGGTTGTCCTTGAATGATGCGCCCATCCTCATGTAATGAATATAATATGATATAAGTTTGCCTTTAGTATCGAGTTACGAGTTACTTACTCGCTTATTCTTCGGTTTTAAGTACAGTAGTACATGTAAAATGTACATTGTACATTGTACATATTTGTGCATTATATGGACTATGGACAACATTGGTGCAGACTTGCAGATAGATAGATAGTAAGTAGATAGTGTAAAATTTTACACATGTGCGGAGACAACTATGTGGTATACGGTCTACTCAATTGTAATATACATTATACACGTATATTTGTGATACATGATACATGTTTGATATAATGAGTTTTAATCGGTCTGTCTGATTCTCTATATATATATTCTCTCCTTGTATGTTGAATTTTGAGGAAATCTTATTGAATTATATAATAGCTAATAACTTTACAGGATTTCTCGATTTTGCTCGATTTCTTAGATATATTATTGTCAAGTTTTATGAGACTTGGGTCGTTATTAACATAATATCAAAATAAATACTACTATGTAGAATGTAGTTTAGAAGATGGAATTGATGGAAAGGGATACCAATCTAAATTGAATTGTTTGTATTGTTAGAGAAAAGAGGTAGGTTCAGGTTGCTGATTTACATTCCATTTATTATACTGCAATAATATTTTTAACAATGTTTCCCTTTCTACCGTCTATGTTACATTTGTACAGATGAACAGGGAAGTTTTTCCTACAAACTCTGTCTTACTCGTGTAGCCTGTAGTCTGTACTCATGTTTGGTTTCATGATGATAAAGATTTTTTGCTGCATAAAATTATGTATCATGTATCATAATGTATTAGATGCACAGACTACAGACAGATTAGATGTAAGAGAGATAAATGCAATATGCAAGTCTGGATTCTCGATTCTCTCTGTGTTTTTTTTTCAACCTTTTTTTCCAGTTTTTTTGTTGTGTTAAAAAATAGTCTGGCTATGTAAAATGCTCAGTGCACAAAGCACAAAGCAAAAAGTATAAGACATATTGTACAGACTGCAGACAGATGTATTCCACATTCCATAATAATATTTCTATAATCTTCTTATGTACTTAACAAAGTACTCAATACCTATCCATTTCCCATGCTCACACATGTACATTATTTGCATATTTACGTTGTATGGAGTATGGATATAATTGAACGGAAAACAATAATTAAATTCATTACCACCTTGTCTCTCACAACTCACAACATAATACATGTTATCAGAGCACTAATCTGGTTGTTCGTTGTTCGTCATTTCATCAGCCAGTCCGCCCATCATATATTACTTATTAATTAGATTCCTCAGTGTTATGGATTATGGAGTATCTATCTTCATATCTTCAATCTAACTTGGCAGTTCATGTGCATTTTTTCAATTTTGATACAAAGCACAAAATGATGTTACCTACAGATTACAGATATTATGTAGATAGGTGAAGTAAAAACAGCCACAATAAACAAAGTTAAACTTTGTTCTGTTTTTTTAAGATTAAAGATAGATCACGTAATTGAATGGTCTACATTTTTTTTGAAATTTGATCAAGTGTGTACTTTTGAAGCAAGAAATTATTTTTGCAAAGTCATTTTCATATTATTATTATGTTCAATATAAATTGCACATGTAATAATTAGCAATAGTCTCGGTTCTCTGTCCTGTTGTTGTATGCAGCCGTAGTGTACATTTTGCAAAAAAAAAAATCAAATTAGTAACCCTTGTATAATATTTCTTGGTTTCTTGTAAAGGCTTCTACATGTAGATATATGTAGATATAGATGTAGTTTTTGCCTTGTATTTTGAATATAAATGTAAATACATAAAAGTGTATAAATTAAAAACGTATGTTGTATCTGCGAGTGTAAATATAATTTACATGTGTAAAAAAAGGAATATTGAACAACAAGGTTTAGTGTTTCTGTTTCTGATCTGATGTCAGAATGAAAGGGAAAAAAATGCTAATATTTCCATGTTAGTGTCAACTTTGTTCATTTGATCGTTGGTTTGCTCAAAATACAATATGTACAATGTATCATTCACAAAGTACATATATAGACAGAGAGTCTCGTCATGCCAATGTGCACAATTAAATTATTTTTCCCTATCCTCAATGACTTCTCTTCGACATCTATCTATGTACAAAATTATTATGATGTTTGCTCTGACCTTGAAAATGGGAAAATCTTGAGGTAGAGTGTTAAATGTGAAATTTTGTGACGAAAACTCAGCAAAGGTTATAGATACACATTCAACTTTACATTTAAACACACACGTACATACCGTGTGTACAGTGTACAGTGTTGTCGATGTTTGGACTGTATTTTCAGCATATATCTTTAATTATGCATTCCGTTTTCTATCTACATATGTGAATTGTGAATGTATGCATGTAAATAAATAAATAGTTTGTTTCATGTCACAGAGTAAAACATCACGTATACATATGTTCATTCCAATAAATAAAGCCTAATATTATTTGTTATTTGTGGATATAGCTGCAGATATATAATAAAGCTAAAAAGGTCGTTGGAAGTTGAAAGAACAAACGCGGCGAACATCATGTATCGTATATCGTATATATTATATGATTTTAAATTTTAATGTGCTCCTTCTCATTGTATAATAATAACCATATTATTTTATTTTACGAATATTTGTTCTAAACATTCGCTCATTCCACTCATTCTATCTTCTATCTACTGTAAATTTTGTACTCTTGACTCTCCACTCTTGACTCTTGCTGACATTGAAAATTAAGAAGCGTATAAAAATTATATTGATTTGTTTCCATGAGGCATGTATCATAACTGATATGATATAGGATATAGGCAATAGGGGTTAGGGATACACACTAAACTTTACATGCCAAAAGACAAAAGACTGAAAGTAAATATCAAAGAGTATTAAAAATAAGGAGTGGTAATAAAAAATAAAAATGAAAGAAAATGGAACGAAATTGACCGAGAACACTTTTAATTAGATATCATGTAATAATGCATAATGTATTTTTTGTGTTTTGTACTACACGACTCAGTTTCTCCCTCTTGTTATAATAATGGAATTTTGGTGCAAATTAACTGATGGAGACATGACATAACAGTGCGATAAATGGCGAATGAAGCCTGTGAATGTGTAGTGTACATGTATATTATATTACATTGAGGAAAAGGAACAAGAAAAGGGAAGAGCATTATACAGAATGCAGAAGCAAGACAAAAGATAAACAAGCAAGCAGATTATTTACTGATAAAAGGAAGTGTTTGTTTATCTTGTAATTGAAAAGATAAGACATAAGGCTGTTAATCCAATGTGCAGACTTGGTGGAATTTTTTCACACGCTGTAAGCTAAAACACAACATAATGTACAAGACATAAAATACAAGTGTCGTCAATCTCAATTACATTACATTTTCCAATTCCTCGCTTCCAATTTCCATAAATTACAACATAAGATAGATATAATGTATGCAATGTGTAATGTATATGAGCCACAAAATTTATGTGGGGGATTATAATTACGAGTTTTGTTATTCCAAACAAAATGCAAAATGATCCATGACATTTATCTCTATGACCTTCACCAAGTTAAAGATTCTATTTTAAAACATTAATTATTATTAGTAATAATTAGTATATACAATATACAAAAGGAGAGCTGCTATACAAAATATATATTACATGATTTTATTGATTACTAATTATTAATAATTTGACGCCTGTAGAAATAATAAGTACATAATATAGTGTCTGTGAATATGAAATGGATTGATTAATTTTGGAATGAAATGAAGCTTCTTCTTGGCCTTTGCCCTCTCTTGATTCTTGTTCTGATGACGAAAAAAACTAATATTCAGATAGTATTATATAAGTATAATGCTTGATAGCTATGTTTACATTGGGACTGGCGGGACGCATTCATATGTGTGTGATAAAGATTAGACGAGTCGATAACAGGCAAATAGAAATGCTGCTCTTTACTATTATAATACTAGACACTTGACGTTAAACGTTAAGTAAATGAAATTGGACAGTTGAATGCATCAACAATCAGCATGATAAAACTATCCAGTCTCCATATAATACATAATATAACAGTTTTATACGAACATTTAATCCTCTCCTTACCATAGCTATTAGCTATTAGCCATCCATACGCTTTGTACTTATTCTCAATTATCCTCCATTACTCCATACTAACTGTATTGAAGTACTACGATCAATTATCTTTTTATGTATAAGAGGATGACACAAGATCCTTTTGACTTTTCCCTTTTCATATACTTTTGGATTATGAGAATTGAGAATGATCATTTTTCTGAGAATAAAATGCATATGCACACTGATACTTGTTTGTATCAATGACAAGTATCATGTCCGCAATACATAGTTATAGGAACGAGTGAAAAAAAAGAAGAAAAGCGAGAAGGGGATATGCATGACTAGAAAAAATTGTAACACAGCTGCATGCTCTCCGTGTCATCTGTGTGTAGTGTGTATAGTGTATGGTGTAAGGTGTAAGTGTCGCAAGTCGTAAGCTCTTGTCTGTTTTTTTCTTGCATTTTGATTATAGAGAGATGCATGGAATTCTCATGTTTGTTTGAAGAATGAGTGTGACAATTTACTGTCTGAGGAAATTCAAACCATTTCTGTTTGTTTTGGTGGTTCGTGTGTGTGTCCAAAAGAGGAAATGTTGTGTAGCAAGTTTTAAGTATCATGTTGTTGTTGGTTGGTTTGTTTGGATTTGGACGGTGAGAGATTGGAGAGTATAAATTATACTGTATAATACATATTGGAATGATACAGTTCTAGATTCTAGATTTCACGCTCAAGTCGGTATCACGATTCCAGGATCTCTCTGGAGATGGGTTTTTATTCCTCTGAATACCTTTTTTAATTTGGTATTTGTTATTTGTTATGGTCAGCCTTTACATTTTGGATTTTGGATCTTTGATAGCATGGATAGAAAATCAAAGCCAAAATTCGTGGGAACTCACAAATGACACAATATGTCAAGTAAATTGTCAACCCGTCCTCGTTATTTACTGTATTTATCCTTTATCCATAAATCGTACATTTTTCTTCAATATTCAATTTTATAACTATCATCATAATCAAATTCTTTTTGTTTCACTCTGGAAGACTTGGCATTTATTTAAACTTGTGCTTCACATTATTAATTTACTAGGATGTTTCTTTCATCTTTTGTATAACCTGGGAGATTTGAGTAGTCTACAAACTGCAGACTGTAGTTTGGAAGAACGTGTATGATCCATTGATTATCTTTATTTTGATGGACGCAAGGTCTCAAGTCTCAAGTAGTACCTAACTGATTCTCAGGACTATTAGAAATCGAAAGTCAAAACTTGAATGTTTTGCTCTTTTAATTTCCAGAGGCAAAGGATCAACAAAAAACAAAACATGAACAATTTGAGAGAAAGAGAATGTAAAGACTAAAGACTGTTTATCGCATTACGTATACACACACATTGAATATCTACTGACCAGTATCAGTGGACTGAATGAGATGAATTCGTTATGTATTTTCTGTATCTGTTCATCCTGTTGAGCTGGAAAGGGAAAAGGCACGGCAAGGCATATCCAGTATCCAATATCTAGTATCTAGCATCTAGTATCCAATGTCTATACGTGAATTGAATACATATTTCATACGCTCCATCATCTTCCATTCTTGTTGAGATGAAAGAATCTTATGCTGAATGTTGAATGTTGGATGTAGGAGCGTTTCTCTCTCCTTGTCCATGTTCCATGTCGTTTCTTTTCTCTCTTCTCTTTTCTCGTCCACTGTGTCTTTAGATTTTAGATGTACTTGTATGTGTGAGATCTAGGGTCTGGATTTTGAATCTATGGAATTCATTCGAGAGAGTAAAACAAAAACAAAACCAAAGCAAAAAAAAAGTGTGATGTATAAACGAAAAGAGCAAGTATTCTGTATTCTACACTCATCCACACTCGCAACTCGAACATACATACAACATGGTTTGTTGAGTAGGCATCACACAATATCATATCATACCATATCATATGGAGATGGAGGTGAAGGAAAATCGAATTTGAATTTGAATTCATTCTACTAGGAATTCTTTTGACATAATATGTACAATGTACACCTATGGGTAATGAGGATAGAGCATTTCACGTACAATCAGAGAGAGAGAGAGAAAAAGAGAAAGAGAGCGAGAGGAGAGGTGAGCATGCCAAACACTTAAGACTTGATTGCCGACAAAGACGATGGAGCCAAAAAGTCATGCAATGAGAGAAAGATGGTTTTGGTCAGAGAAAAAGAGAGGGACAACACAACATACAACAGGCAAAGATACATATGCATATGCACATTATACATAATACATACATAACAGAAGTACAAGTACAAGTGCAAGTACATGGAGAAGAGAACATCCATGGACAGTTCATTAATCATTCTCAGTTTTACATGCACAGCAGCCTCATATCTTTGGGTTTTTAGCTGTAAATTTCCCTTATATCTCATTCTCATTCTTGTTCTTCCTCTCTCAGTCCCACAAAGATATTATGTATTATGTATACGGTAAATATTGATAATATTCTATATTCTATAGTTGAGAATTGAGAATGTACAACGGACAAAGCTATAAGCTATACCAAATGTGTGAAGAGAATCAACTCATTTGAATATTTTTTGTCGCCTATCTTTCTTTCGTTCTTTCTCCTACTCTCTGTATATATGTACATGTATTCCTCCCGACAACTTGGCGCATTCCACTCGTTTCTCTTCTCTTTTATTTCATTCCATCAAATGAGTCTCTCGGATTATGATGACCATCTTTTTTTCTTAATAGATAACATATATACACAGTCTATAACGTTGCCCAAGGAGAGAGAAAAATTATTTATCTAATATACTGATAAAATAATACACTTGTTTTGTTCCAGTTTTGTACTTCTAAATCCAATTGCTTTACCTTTTACCTTTTACAAGTTACAATAGAATCAGATGGGACTTTAACATTTTATCTATTATACATTTCATTTACGTATTATTTTTATACAGTGTACAGCGTAATTTTTTAATTGTAGCTCAATATGAATCTTTGAGGTGTTTAGTGTGTAGGGAGGAGGGAATGGTTTTCCAATGTGAAGAACAAAACAGACACTGTCACTGTTGCAGATGTAATTCAGTGTCAATGAATTGACATTGACATTGGCACTGACATGGATGCCGTGCCGAGTACTGGGAAAAAAAGTGGATGGGCACTGTTACTGACTGTACACTGTAGACACTAGATATTTTAAAATATATGTGTGCACAATAATAAATTGTATGTACAATGTACAATGTTGTGGTATGTCATGCCAAAAGTTTCATCGTGTGATTAGTGATTATACATTATACATGCATGCGTGTAACCATAATATTCAAAGTTAGTCACTCTGTTATAAATTATGATGGAATAATGTGTAATGGGTAATATGTCTATTATGTATTCAGTATTCACCATTTTACAAATAGAATAATATTAGAGTATTAGTATTATACATTTATACTTTATACATATAAACAGACAGAATAGATAAATACCATTCACGAAAAGAAAAGTAAATGCAAAGGAATGCAATGAGAAGAAAACAAGAAGAAGAAGAAAAAGAAGGGCGCGATAAGTAATGCAGTAAAAAGTAAAATATATATTAAAATGTCTATTCCATATTCCATACATGCGAAGTGTACAGAGTACAGGAACAAAAGTTAATCCAAGCCAGTTTATGTATATTGTATAAGCTTTGAATTGTTGCTCTGTGATCTGTGTGTGTATTATTTGTATCTGGTTGAATTACAAACACTTTCCTCTCTCTCTCTCTCTGTCTTGCATAATCATATCCAATGAGATGAGTAAAGTATGTACAGATATATGACTTGTAGAAACCGTCAAAACAACACTCCAACACTCGCTCCAAAAGAATCTCTCATCTCTCTCTCTCTCTCTCTCTCTCTTTGGACAAAGAACTTGAGTTGTTGTTGCGTTGTCCAATAAATTCATGAGCAATGTTCAACTCTCCTCCAACTTTATCCATAAGTATGGATGTGCATGTACATGTACATGCGTGAACATGCTGGCATATCTAATAAACGAAAGGGTATTAGCTAATATCTATATGGGTTTTTAAGTTGCATAATAATCATAAAAAAAATATGCAGGATATATCTATAATCTATAATATATTATTTATTTATTTATTTAACATATGAATACACGGCTAATCACTCGTATTATCTAATTCCAATTCCAATATAAGTATATATTTTGTTTATGTATGCATACATTTATGTTGTTATGTTGCTGTGTTGTGAGTAGGCTGTCTGCTGTCTTCATGACTGAACTAGAACTTGTTTTGTGACTGTCTTTTATCAAAAAATCAAGAGTCAAACAGACAACAGACAAGGTAGATGGTAGATGGACAGAAACATATTATGTACACAGGAAAAAATCTGTACAGTTTATTGTCTATTACACAAGTACTTTTAACAAGTACGTATTACATATTACATGCATAAGTGTTAACTGCCGTCAACCATCATGTTTCATTGTAGCTGTATTTGTATCTCTAATAGAGTGTCTATAGTCTATACAGTGTATAGTGCGGAAAGTTTTATCAATTTGATACGAGTGAGCCAACTCAGGCTTGTTGTGGGTGCGTGATGTTGATGTTGATGCTCATGTGTAGTGTATAATGTATAATAATATTAACGCACAATAATAATAATAATACTCTGTCATCGTTTGTGTTTGTAGATGGATATGAGTTATTATCATTACCATTACTGATTACTGAGTTCCTATACTTCCTATAGTTAAATGAACACCATTTACCAAATTTGACTGTTGACTGTCCATTTTTGTACAATCATAATTAAAGAGAGGATGTTTTTTTCTATCACCTGTAATTTTGCACAAGAGTCCACACATCTTCATCCAATACAAATTAAATTGATTTTTCATATAGCATAATACTTAATATATTATTTATTATTACAAAGGAGAAGAGTATGAGAATTTCAAACAACAAACAATTCATAATCCCAAATCCCAAGTCCAAAACCATGAATATGAATTTGAATTTGAGGAGTTTAGTCAAAAACTAAAAGTATTATCCAAGATACGAGATGTATAGTATTTGGAATGGAAAATTATGTAGCCGTGCAGGATGATTTGATTCGATTTGAATAATGTCAAGTATCAAGTATAAAAAAATGTATAAAATATACAAGATGATGAACATGGAGTGTGAGAAGTGAGAAGTGAGGGTATTCCATTTACAAATCACTTGCATCGTGCATCCATCCACTTGATTCTTGATTCTTGTGTGATTACACATTACACCAACTTGTGTTTTGTACTGGTACTTTTTGAGGTAAATGAAAAGGAAAAATAATGCTAAACTCCAAACTGAATTTATATTATATGAACTTGAAATGCAGATTGTGTGTACATTGTACACATAATACATAATACAAACGGATTATGAGGAGCTGCATTTTTTTTATTCATCTTTATAAAAGTATGATGTAAAGAAGTGGTATACTAGACATTATACACATATTATGCATGACTTTGTGTGTGACCAATGACAGGTTATAGGGAGGGAATGAAAAGTGAAGAAAAGAGCAAGGGAGTAGAAGAGTGAAAGAAAGGAAGAAGCCAATTGTGTGTGTATATGTGTGTGTTTTCCCTCTCTTTTATTTTCTTTTCTTTCTTTGGTAATGATTCAAGATTCAAGATGAAGAAATGAGAAAGATGAGTTGGATGGATGAGAATGAAATGAAATATGTGAGATGTTGACGTGAGCAGTGAGCAGAGTCAAAGTCAAAAAGACATTCGGTCATTCATTTCATTTTGAATTTTGATAGTCTCGAGTCTCGACGAGCTCATCGTCAGTTTCTTTCCTTGTATGTATAATGTAAAACGTATAATGTATAATGTTGCAACCATAAAAAATGCTTGCTGATTTACCTCGTCTTTGTCTGTACATATGTCCAGAGTCCAGACACAGATACACACACACATACACATACACACGTAGATGTGTACGTACAGCATACAGTACATTGTATAAATGCATTTTATGAATATGTATTATAATATTGTACAAAGTACAAACCTATACAGTACACAGTATACAGTGGAGTGAGTAAAATGTAATACATTACATTTCACCTTCATCATGTCTTGTCTTAGGATGTTGAACGTGAAGCATTATTCATTGCTCTTCATTGAATTTTCCTCAAGTTTTTTTTCTTTCCTTACTCTACTCTTCTGCATCTCCATGTCCAAACTCCAAGTTTTGGAAGAAGTAAGCAAATACGTAGATTTGGAATTTTTAAATAATACTGATGTACGAGTAATATCTAATACATAATATCTATTCAATACACTTAAACGGTTGTGTCTTGTGTTTTGTTATGTATTATGCATTCTTTTCTTTCTTATCTTTGGGACTTGATGACGCTGGAAGTTGGAAGTGGGGAGGCTTGACTTTGGAATTTTCATGATTATGTTCACAATAGAAATAGAAATGGAAAAACTTGGATTTTCGCACCATGTACATAAGATGTTGAGCTATGTCATTGCCATTTCTAGTACAAAATGTATGGTAGGTGGTGGATGGACTCTTCTCATTTTCATCCAACTATGAAAAATAATAATAATAATAGTACAGATTGAACGCGTAGAAATAAATTGCAAAATATCTACATCATACATCATACATATTCACACACAAAACACAAAACACAAAGACATTTATTATTATAGTTCTTGGAACGATGGAGCGAGAATGAGGGAGCAATTCTTGTGGTAAAGGGACAAAACAAACTATCAAGTTAAAATATTTTGCTATTACATGGAAACAAGATGGAATTAGCAGTATACAGCAGTAGACATGCATATACAAAATACATAGATATTACCATGAGAGTGTAATTGCTTGTATACTTGTAGTCAAGTAGTCAAGGAGAGAGGGAAATTACCAGTGAACTCAACACTGAACTGACACAAAAGAGATTTTTTTCCTCTCTTCATTTGAAGGTGAAGGAAAATTAACGTTCAACTTGGAAACTGAAGGTAGTCGCCGTACATTGCATATATCGTATATCGTACGTCGTACATGGTATATTGGAGATTGTGTAGTCATCATCACCCACAGACAACAGACATCGAACAGACCAAGAGTTAACTCTTTTTTTGTCTCTCTCACTCTCTCTCTCTCTTTCTGACTATCTTCAGATGTCAAGAAACATAATACAATTTGTATATTTATGTTTGTATTTATATTTTATATCGCTCGTTACTCGTTTCATATGTAATAATATGGTATACTAAATGTACATAATACAAATCTGTAACTTATTTCAATCAGTTACTACAATATTATTATTATTATTCAGTCACTCCTTTGTACTTGATTCATAACTCATACTTGTATCTTGTATACAAACTTGCATGTATTTATGTAAACTGCAACTCCTTGTTCGTTTTTGTACATGGACGATGAGTTTCATTTTTATGTAATTAAAACAAGACAATTTTTTCCATATAAGTGTAATGGAAAATGGAATAAAGAGGGGAAAAAAACAATTATTATTGTTCACAAACTCAATTGGGTTTGGTATGGGAGAAAAATCAAATAGCAGGAGTATAAATGTACACCCACAAAACAATACAGTATACAGAATATTTACAGACAACACACATGCAAAATGAGCTTGTATTATTTCTGGATGTTCAATTCATCATGATCAGAAATATTACAATGCCTTTGTGAAAGGAAAGTAATTGACTCACACTTGTGAATCCCTTCTATGCACATAACCCATAATCCATACACATGTTTGCATGGATATGAAAGTCTGGAACTCTTGTTAAGAATATTATTATTTTTATTATTACATTACAAACAATAGATTTGAGATTTGAGACTTGAGCCTCAACTATGAGGAGTGAACACCGTGTGAATTTTAGATTCGAAACTTGAGAATCGAGACTTGCGAAATTGCCAATTTTTTTCCTTTGGTTTGGTTTCTGTATAAAATGGCTTTATGGATGGCTGAACTCTGAGAGGCTCTAAGAGAGAGAGAGAGAAAGAAAGAAAGAGTGATGTGAGGTAATAAGGAATTATTTACAACAATATGATGATGATGGTATATTATCCGGGTGTACTACAAAAAAAGGATACCTCTCGTCTCTCTTTTGTCTACTTAATCCATTTACATTATATAAATGCATAATAATTGACTCGAGACTCTACACTCAACACTCAACAAGGTTCATGGCTGAATATATGCTCCATTCACTTCATGTTCATGTGTATAGTCGCCCATCAGCCATTGCCCATTAAGTACAAACTTTTTTCTTCGTATAATACGCACACAATTAGTAAGTAAAAAAAAGTTTTAACACGTCAGAAAAAATATGTAAGACTCGAAGCAAACGTTTACTCTTTTGTTGCAAATTGTAAGTATCAGATTTTTTACTGGTAACTGGTAACTACAGTGTGATACAACATGATGTGTACTCTAATAAATATCAATTGAATATTGAATTGAGTGGATTTAAATTAGAATAGCATGAAAATACAGAACATAAACAAAATATAAAACTGTGCTACTTGTTGTTTGTAATTTGTAACCTCAAGCAAAACAAAACATGTTGGGAATGTTTGTACTTCCAAAATAGATTTATGATCACTGATGGTTGATGGTATATGAAGAGAATCGAAATCAAAGATCAAGATCAAAATCAAAAGATACTTATTACATGAAAAAACTACTACAATGCAATAAGAAGTACCGATATCGATAATCCATGTGCAGAACTCACAGTGACAAGTTCAATTTACATAATAGATGACACAGCATATTTACAACATGTAACTATTTAATTTAATTGTGTACTGGTTTTTGTACCCAGCGCTGCTTACATACATACAACATACATGATACTTGATATTAAACTATGTTGTAGTGTTGTGTAGTATAAATGTGGGCAAGAAATGTGACTCGTCTAGAAGCAAAAAGCCCACAATAGTAGTCAATTTATACATCATATTTTCATCATACATGGAATAAATGTCAGGGGATCCGGGATCCGAGGAAAAAATTAGCATTTATATACACATCACTTTTCATACCAAGTCAAATATTGCATAATAATAATAATAGTACGAGAATGTACTGAGTACTGAGTGATCACACTGAATGTTGACTGTTGTGTAAAGTGGAGGAGCGAGGAAAATCGTGCTCATGTGTATCAGTATAATATCGTGCAGTCAACTAATAAGTGTAAACTAAAATGTAATTTGTAAGTCAATATTCTTCATGTTAAATATATTCTTATTATGTATGTAGATTCTCGTATATGCAATATGCACATGAGGACTCTTGTGCTTTGTACCATGTACAATGTACAATGAACGCATCTACATCTATATATCTATATATCTGTCCTATTTTGATACATGTATAAATGTTTTCATGCTTGTATCTTGTATCTTTATCTTGTCCTTTCGTCCTGGTGATGTTGTACTCACGTTTGTCAGTTTTTTTTGTTTGTTTCATTCTTCTGCTCATTTATTCATTTGCATATCGTATGTATAGTATCCCTGATTCGCTCGTTCTTAAACCTCTCAAAAATCTTCTTTTTTTCCCCTTGTTTTTTATTCTCTCCATTAGGTGAGAGTTGGAAACTTTTCTGTGTGAGGTACCTCATTCGCACATTGTACACTTGACATGTACACAGTACATCATCTGTATATTAAATACTAAATATACTATGGTATTTCTATTACTATTTTGTGTGTGTCCGTAAAGCATAGATAGCTTGTATTATAATAAAATGATTCAATATTCTTCTATTGAGGCAAAAAATGGGAAATATAAAAAAAGTCTGAGACTGGAGAAGAAAAGACAAGAGAGTGGAGAGATTGACTAAAGAGTTGAAGAGCTAAAGTTGAACTTCATCCCAGAATTGACTATAGAAAAAAGAAGGAACTACAAGTATATTATGTATATGTTTAAAAATGTGTAGTGTGCCGGTTGCCGGTATAATAATAATAGTACTAGAAATTATCTGCCTTACATACTTCAACTATTCTATCTGTATTGTATCTGTATCCGTAGTTAGTAGTCTGGTCTGCTTGGAACTCATATATAATATATAAATGCACGAATGTTCAAGTAAGCATGACGATAAAAATTAAACCATCTATAGACAAATGATTTAACAGAGGAGACGAATGAATGATACGATACAACATACAACTTAAAACTTAATGTAAAAGTACAGATACAGATTGTACATAATATGCATGCTTAATTTGTTTTTGGCAAGTCTCCCTAAATAAAAGAACAAGAATATTATAGTTTTTTTTCTCCGTCTAATACGTTTGGTGTTTGGTGTTAAGATGAAGCCGGTCATTTCAATATAGTAAATAGTAAGAACACATGTACTATATACTAAATCCTAAGAACACAACGTTTTATCCTTATAGAAAAGAGTAGCTTGGGTTTGGTGTTTGGTAGCCTGACTCACGTCTGATAGCCTGATACACAGAGTTAAATGATCATAAATAATGATTGTCCTTGAAGACTCGCACACACACATATTTTGGATTTTATATTTTATTGTGGTCTGCTGGAGTTTGGTTTGGAGTTTAGAGTGTTGTACATTGTACATTGTGTGCTATTAAATGGTGTAGATTAAACACATGCCACTTTTATTTTTCACATTTTTTTTTGCTACTCGTGTAAAACAGATTGATAAAGAAGTAACAAGTTTTCAACAAGGATTAAATTATCTGGAAAGTCGGGTAAAAAATCCTTTTTAATTTTTAAATGGCTCAACAGACGGTGACCAGTGACCAGTTACTAGTTTATTTAGTTCTTGTCGATATTGATATTGATACAAATAGAAAATAGTACAGATTACAAATGTTAAATGGTCAAGATTAATGATGGCTTTAGGGTGAGAAGGAAACTGTAGTCGATTATCGACTATCTGTATTCCACATCTCGTTCAAACTCCATACTCCGTATTTCATTCGCGCATGGATTCAATAAATTACAAGAGTTTGAAATGCAAAGTACTTATAACTTATATATTATGCACATTTATTTATTATAATTCTTATTGTTAGTAGTTGCATATTGAATATTGAATTCTCCAAAATTCGATCGCCCAAAAATGTCTACTTCATGTTTCATGTCCTATCGTCTATAGTTATTGAAACAATAGAGACAAGGTCTCAGAAAATCAAATAAAGGAAGATAAAAGACGAGTTTTTTTTCTACTCATTCTCTCTCTCTTTCTCTCTCTCTCGCTCTAGTCTCTGGTCGATACTATAATATTATGGAATCTAGATAATAATATTATTATAATATATTTATCATGACATGATACGAGCACAAGTTTTTTATCGAGTAGACGTTTAGTGTCTTCTTTTTTTATTGTCTGGTTGTCATCGTCAAGTATTTTGTTTCCCACTTCTTCAATGAAGATGTACAATAATTCAATAAATAATTTTTAATGGCTTCTAACTTCTAAGACCACGTGCAGATTGACCATGCTCAATGCTCACAGTCAGTCATTTACTACATACTGCGGACTTTATTCTTGCTAATTGAGTCAGTTTGTACAGTGTACAATGTACCATGTGCACAGGTTGGGCTTGATTTTGGAATTGAGAATTCATATAATTATTTGCTTTTTTCGTTATTACACCTTTATTTATTGCGAAAGAGGAAAGGAAAAATTATTCGTCTATAAAGACAAAAGATATTCCATTTGTCCATTTTCAAGTAAACTTTGAAAAAAAGAGGAATAAGTTTTTTTTCTTACGTATATACAGTACAGAATACAGAAGCAGAAGGGAAAATGAACATGTTGACTTGACGTTTATATTTTATATGTATTGAAATTCCAGCAAGATATTGAATCGAACGCTTTGGATTTTTTTCCTAACACAAATCTGTGATGTGGGATGTACTTGCTAATATGTAATATGTAGAAGAACATGACAGCTAATAGTTGTATACTTTTAAAAATTAGTACTGCTCCAAGCAATGTGTGTGTGGAGCGCATCGCATCGCATCTCATCTGTCTCTTCTTTAGATTCTCTTTCTCTTTGATTTGAACCCTGTTCAATGATCAGTGCTCAATGCTCAACATTCTTTCATTGTACAGAGAAACAACATGAACAAGGATTTAAAACCTACTTAAAAACTGTGTATATATTATATAGTAGACTTTGTGCTTTGTGCAATCTAGAATCTAGAAGACAGTAGAAGAGGGGAAATGTTTCAAATATTCGTATCATATCATATCATCATCGTTTCTCATCGTAATCGTAATACAATAATATAAAATACATAATGCATAATATACTAATCTTCAGCTCAAAAGCTCCTTTTGGTTTGGCATTTGGTACACCATGAACCATGAACAATGAACAAGCGCAAGAGATGATGATCGGCAACATCTGATATTTTGATGTTTCATCTGTATTACAAGTATTATCATGATCATTAGACCGCCCCATTTTTACAACTTTGTAGAAAACTCGAAGTGCCACCCCCTCAAATCGTTCCTTTTGATGCTTTATTTAACCTCTGAAAAAATCAGCTCATTAAAATTAGTT